>JAXLNO010000986.1:0-52500 GCA_038087875.1 Malacoraja senta
TGTGTGTGTGTGTGTGTTGTGTGTGTGTGTGTGTGTGTGTGTGTGTGTGTGTGTGTGTGTGTGTGTGTGTGTGTGTGTGTGTGGTGTGTGTGTGTGTGTGTGTGTGTGTGTGTGTGTGTGTGTGTGTGTGTGTGTGTGTGTGTGTGTGTGTGTGTGTGTGTGTGTGTGTGTGTGTGTGTGTGTGTGTGTGTGTGTGTGTGTGTGTGTGTGTGTGTGTGTGTGTGTGTGTGTGTGTGTGTGTGTGTGTGTGTGTGTGTGTGTGTGTGTGTGTGTGTGTGTGTGGTGTGTGTGTGTGTGTGTGTGTGTGTGTGTGTGTGTGTGTGTGTGTGTGTGTGTGTGTGTGTGTGTGTGTGTGTGTGTGTGTGTGTGTGTGTGTGTGTGTGTGTGTGTGTGTGTGTGTGTGTGTGTGTGTGTGTGTGTGTGTGTGTGTGTGTGTGTGTGTGTGTGTGTGTGTGTGTGTGTGTGTGTGTGTGTGTGTGTGTGTGTGTGTGTGTGTGTGTGTGTGTGTGTGTGTGTGTGTGTGTGTGTGTGTGTGTGTGTGTGTGTGTGTGTGTGTGTGTGTGTGTGTGTGTGTGTGTGTGTGTGTGTGTGTGTGTGTGTGTGTGTGTGTGTGTGTGTGTGTGTGTGTGTGTGTGTGTGTGTGTGTGTGTGTGTGTGTGTGTGTGTGTGTGTGTGTGTGTGTGTGTGTGTGTGTGTGTGTGTGTGTGTGTGTGTGTGTGTGTGTGTGTGTGTGTGTGTGTGTGTGTGTGTGTGTGTGTGTGTGTGTGTGTGTGTGTGTGTGTGTGTGTGTGTGTGTGTGTGTGTGTGTGTGTATATGTAACGGTAAAACTAACCATATCCCAGTTTTTTCGCTCCACTCCTCCTCCCCTCCTCCTTTCTCGTTCCCCCTCTTCGCCCAGCTCGGACGGAGGACGGGCCAAAACACCGCTTTAAAAAAAACTAGAGCTCGGAGCGAAAAAATGAATTAAATCTAAAACGATTGAAAGAAGAGGCCCTGGGGATTTATCGGCCTTCAGTCCCATCAGTCTATCCAACACCATTTCCTGCCTAATGTGGATTTCCTTCAGTTCCTCTGTCACCCTAGATCCTCTGGCCACTAGTATATCAGGAAGGTAGACATAAATGCTGGAGAAACTCAGCGGGTGCAGCAGCATCTATGGAGCGAAGGAAATCGGTAACGTTTCGGGCCGAAACCCTTCTTCAGGAAGATTGTTTGTGTCCTCCTTAGTGAAGACAGATCCAAAGTACCTGTTCAACCCATCTGCCATTTCCTTGTTCCCACAATAAATTCACCTGTTTCGGTCTTCAAGGGTCCAACTTTGGTCTTAACTCATTTTTGCCTCATCACATACCTAAAGAAGCTTTTACTGTCCTACTTTATATTCTTGGCTAGCTTACCTTCGTACCTCAACTTTTCTCCCCATATTGTCTTTTAAGTTATCTTCTGTTGAGAGAGAGAGGGGGAGAGGGAGAGAGAGAGGGAGGGGGAGAGAGAGGGAGAGGGAGAGAGAGTGGGAGAGGGAGAGAGTGGGAGAGAGAGAGAGGGGGAGAGGAGAGAGGGAGAGAGTGGGGGTGAGAAAGAGAGAGAGAAGGAGAGAGAGGGGGAGAGAGAGAGGGAGAGAGAAGGAGAGAGAGGGAGTGAGGGAGAGAGAGAGAGAGGGGGAGAGGAGAGAGGGGGTGAGAAAGAGAGAGAGGGCGAGAGAAGGAGAGAGAGGGAGGGAGAGAGAGAGAGAGAGGGAGAGAGAGAGAGAGGGGGAGAGGGAGAGAGTGGGGGAGAGAAAGAGAGAGAGGGGGAGATAGAGAGAGGGAGAGAAGGAGAGCGAGAGGGTGTGAGATAGAGAGGGAGAGAGAGAGGAGGCGGAGGGAGATCTTGGATCTAGAACACAAAGTCCTGGAGATCCTGATCTAGCTCCAGGTTCCAGAACAGGTCCTCTGACATCTCCTGTTGCTAAGGGGAGGTGGGGGACCTCTGATTGGTCGCTGTGTACCCCCCATACAGCATCATCTGTTGCTGGGGGGGAAGGGGGCTACTGATTGGCCGAAGGGGAAGCGGACGATCCGATCCGATTGGCTGCCGCACCCCATTGTGAAGTCACCTGTTGCCAGGGGGGGAGCCCGGAGCGGAGAGATTGTGCCCGCCCGCCTCTGGGATGGATGCGCTCAGGGCGCGGATTGATTCATGAGCCGAAGCACTGAGGTGAGCGGATATTTCACGCGCTCTTCACGTGCTCCCTGAACTTGGGTTGGGTCACCGCGTAAATAAATGTGTTGGTGCAGCAGCTGAGATTCCTCAGCAAGAACCCGACGTCGCTAAGGATCCGTTGAGAATCATTCAGATCAGTTCCAATTCCTGTGATCTGATAATAGACGACGTTTACAACCGTCGTCAGCCACAGGAGGATGAAGCTGCCGGAGATGGTGAAGAGTAAAACCACAGACCTCCTCCTGCTCTCCATCTCCGGGTCACTGCGGTTCTCCCCCTTGCTCTCACTCCTCAGCCCCTTACGGACCCGACTGGCCACTAAAATGTGGCGGACTGTCAGAGCGTTGAGCGGCAGGATTACAGCGAAAGGGAGGAACGGATTTAAAACCGTGTCGATCCAGTCTAATGCCACCCACCCGGGGTCAGTGTAATAACTGTCCACCGTGAAACAGCCCCACGGGACATTGTCGATGACTCTCCAGGGTCCCAGTGTGAAGTAGCGGGGAATGTTTTTCACACAGACCAGAACGCCGGCTGTTGCCAGAACTACAGCCGCAGTTTTCCCGGTGCAATATTTAGTTTTCAGCTTCTGGCAACAAATGGCGACAAAGCGATCAAAGGTGAAAGTGACGGTGAACCAGACAGAACAGTCTATAGCTGCAAACTGCAGTACATAGTTAACACGACACACAGGGGTGAGGGACAGGAAACTCCAATAAAAGTAATGTAATCGGAGCTGAACCAAAATGACCTCGATGATGACGGAGAGTAGATCGGCCGCTGCCATGGCCACCAGGTAGCGAGTGGTGCAGGTGGAGAGGCCGCACTTTCCCCGGGACAGGATCACAATCGCCACTAAATTCACTGCGGAAAGACAAGGGAACGGACACTGGGCATATACTCAACACGGTCTCCGGGGCTGAACACCGGCTCGACTTTCAGCTCAAGAGCAGGAGTGTTGGAGTCGGTGCGCGGCTGCTGCAAGTTTAACAATGTCAGAGCCTGCTCCGACTGTGCCAGACCTGCCTGCCTGCTTCAGGGAGAAGAGATAAGGTGACGGGCGGACGGGGTAAACGGCGGGAGGGAACGATTAGCCACCCGCTACAATAGGCGCAATGGTCCTTTCTATAGTTAACCCTGCTGCTGCTCACAGTCTGTGATGGGGCCGCTTTCACAGACTTAACCGTGAGCGGTCGGCCGCGTTTAACCAGGGCTCTGGGAACTCTGCATCTGATGGGGACGAGGAGGGTGGCTTCCAGAGGGATGACAGGGACAACTTAGAATCCGGCAGCAGCAGCAGCAGAGTGGCTCCGTTAATGGATTCATTCCACAGTGAGTTCAGTAGACAACAGGTGCAGGAGGAGGCCATTTGGCCCTTCGAGCCTGCACCGCCATTCAATGTGATCATGGCTGATCATCCCCAATCAGCACCCCGTTCCTGCCTTCTCCCCATATCCCCTGACTCCGCTATTTTTTAAGAGCCCTATCTAATTCTCTTTTGAAAGCATCCAGAGAACCTGCCTCCACCGCCCTCTGAGACAGAGAATTCCACACTCACCACTCATCACTCTCAAGCTTCCACTGAGGTTATCCCAATGGCTTCTTGATGCAAACTACTTCATCTATTGCATTATCCCCAAACTCTGCCCTTCCAGAACCAGGTTAGCATTCAGCACAGATAAGGGGAATCACCCAGTAAGGACTTTACACAAGAGTAGACAAAATTGCTGGAAAAACTCAGCGGGTGAGGGAGCATCTATGGAACGAAGGAAATAGGTAACGTTTCGGGCCGAAACCCTTCTTCAGACTCGAAATAGTTACGTATTTCCCTTCGCTCCATAGATTCTGCCTCACCCGCTGAGTTTCTCCAGCACTTTTGGCTACCTACGATTTTCCAACATCTGCAGTTCATTCTTAAACACTTTACACAAGAGTGCAGCTCGTAGGAGCAGAATTAGGCCATTCGGCCCATCATGACTACTCCGCCATTCAATCATGGCCAATCTATCTTTCCCTCTCAACCCATCGGTTGCCTTCTCCCCGTAACCCCCCGACACCCGCACTAATCAAGAATCTATCACTCTCCGCCTTTAAACTATCCATTGACTTGGCCTCCACCCCCGTCTGCCGCAATGAATTCCACAGATTCACCACCCTCTGTCTAAAGAAATTCCTCCTCATCTCCTTTCTAAAGGTAAAGGTAAAGCTGGGGGAAGAACGCACTACAATGGCCGCCATATCCAATCATCCCTGATATTCCTCTTTCTGTCCCTCCCCACACAAGGTGCCCTTCACACTTCCCTCCTGAAGCAGAGGCCATTGTTGCAAATGAGAGTCCACCCCTTCTGGTCCAGACGGTCGACGCAGAAAGCGGAGTAACTCAGCGGGACAGGCAGCATCTCTGGAGAGAATGAATGGGACTGAAGAAGGGTCTTGATCCGAAACGTCACCCATTCCTTATCTCCAGAGATGCTGCCCGTCCCGCTGAGTTACTCCAGCACTTTGTGTCTATCGTCGATTTAAACCAGCATCTGCAGTTCTTTCCCACACACGAAATCCAGCCGGTGCCAGGAATGCAACATATTATTCCCATGTATGGATGGTGTGGGATATATGTACCAAAGCCCAGAGACAGGGGGGGAGGGAGTTAGTCGGGTTATTTTAGACATACAGCGGCTAATCTCAGCAGAATCAAGATGGTGCAGGTGAAGTAACAACACACACACACACGCCTGTAGATCCGCGGCCACTGGTTCAGGAGATCGATCCAATTATAGACCAACAGGCTGTGGCTGGAATCCGACTGTGACAGACAGATTTCACAGTGAGACACAGTGTCCACAGGAGCGGGCGTTCACTCTGATCAATAACTCAGACACTGTGAACTACACAATGTGAACCCCTCTCTCCCAGTCACGCCGTCCCGGAGAGCTGCCTACCTGCCTGCCTGTCCCGAGCACTGGGACAACTCTGGGCAAGGTCCCCACTGAAGGCAAGAACAACATTCTAGTGGCTCCCGGCCGGCAGCAGTGAGAGAAAAAGAGGGTTAGTTTCAGCTGTCTGGAAATAAGACAAATCACAGCAGCGTTAATTCACAAATATTTCACTGCGAGGATTGATAATCTTCACATATTCTTGTACAACGGTCATCAGTTGGGAACATGTAACATGATGAGAATCAGGTCAACACCAGTTAACACACGGAGTTATACAACTTGAATTGTTCTACTCACTTACCAGGGACTCCAACGGCAGCAATGATCACGTACACGATTCTCTCCACACGCCAATATTCATAAAGTTGCTGCCCCATTTTCTCTGCTCACGACGTGTCCCCGTGAGCTACCGGTAATGTCTCGCAATGAAATGCTGAGGCAGAACATTCCTGGAGATTTTACCATTTTCCGTCTCCACCGAGGCAGTGAAGTTTCAACAGAGTTTAAAAATAGAGATGTTGAAATGATTCACAAATAGATGACATTAGCCGAGTGAAATCCCTGCTGAGACAGGTTGTGATTTATTCAGGGAATTGATTGAGAAACTCCAAAGACTGGGAATTGTGGA
Source organism: Malacoraja senta (assembly GCA_038087875.1). Classification (NCBI taxonomy): domain Eukaryota; kingdom Metazoa; phylum Chordata; class Chondrichthyes; order Rajiformes; family Rajidae; genus Malacoraja; species Malacoraja senta. The sequence continues at coordinate 5,768 of JAXLNO010000986.1, forward strand.
GATAGATACTGAGGGATGGAAATTGGGAGAGGCGGCATTGTTCCAGCAAAGGGGATATTGTTTCAAACTCCATCAGATCCAACTCTCCACCTCATGTTGTTTGTCTGATTTCTTCAATCCGTTTCACTCACCAAGGCAATGCCAAATTCCAGGGACCCTCTCAGGGCTTCTGGTGCCCAGTTTGAAGGTGGACTGGACTGGGCGACCTTTGTCCACAGGTTGAGGAATTAGTTCAACACATCACCTCAGACTAAAAATGCCCCCCCCCTCCAGTCTGCTTCACCACTCAATATGATCGCGGCTTCACTGACTGTGACCTTCAACCCCACACTCCCACTGACTGACCCCGGGAACCATTCACTCCCTGCTTGCGTGGAATAGATCTGACTATACCATGGGACAATAACATTATCTGCCTTCATCACCTCTGAGGAGGAACGACCCAAAGGCTCACGACACTCAGAGAACAGAAACATTGCCGCCTCAGGATTGCCCTAAACCTAAATAAAACGGCGAATGATGCAGCACCTCTCCCTCCTCTCTATCTCTCTCCCTCTATCCTTACTGCTGTCACTCTCTCTGAACTGTTACTCTCTCTCCTACGCTCTCTATTCCCCCTCTCTGGGCTGCCCTCTCTCCGTCCACTGATGGAGTGACACACAGTGGGATAGTACTGATGGAGGGATAAAAATGGGGCAGAACTGACGCAGTGACACACTGTGGTGGTACTGATGGAGGGGCACACTGTGGTGGTACTGATGGAGGGACACACTGTGGTGGTACTGATGGAGGGACCCACTGTGGTGGTACTGATGGAGGGACACACTGTGGTGGTACTGATGGGAGTGACACACTGTGGTGGTACTGATGGAGGGACACACTGTGGTGGTACTGATGGAGGGACACACTGTGGTGGTACTGATGGAGTGACACACTGTGGTGGTACTGATGGAGGGACACACTGTGGTGGTACTGAAGGAGGGACACACTGTGGTGGTACTGATGGAGGGACACACTGGAGCAGTACTGATGGAGGGACACACTGTGATGGTACTGATGGAGGGACACACTGTGGTGGTACTGATGGAGGGACACACTGTGGTGGTACTGATGGAGGGACACACTGTGGTGGTACTGATGGAGGGACACACATGTGGAGTAGTACTGATGGAGGGACACACTGTGGTGGTACTGATGGAGGGACACACTGTGGTGGTACTGATGGAGGGACACACTGTGGTGGTACTGATGGAGGGACACACATGCGGAGTAGTACTGATAGCGTGACACACTGTGGGGTAGTAATCTGGGCTAGTACTTATAGTGACAGATTTTCATATCGTTTCAAGGATTCTTTCCTTTAGTCACTCTGATTGAAGACACGGATTCAGGAGATAATCGAAACGCATTCCAGAGCTCTCCCCGAGACATTCAATGCCGTCGAAAGGGAAATCTTCCAAACACAGTCTCTTGATTAATAGTTTCTTTATTGTAGTAGTAAAAACAGTAAGTTATTCATCCAAACCTCTTCTTGTATAAGTACACTAGACTAAGTGAGACCCGTTGGGTCCCAGCTTCACACGGGAGGACTGGTCCCCCAAAGCAAATTTCCACCTCTCCACCAATTCCAATATTGCTGGCCAGTGGGGGGGGGGGGGAGCTTGTGGAGAGCTAACATCGGTTTTGTGGGCTTAATGTATTCTTGGGCTGGCAGCTCAGAAACTCAGGCCTGGTGGGCTGGCAGCTCAGAAACTCAGGCCTGGTGGGCTGGCAGCTCAGAAACTCAGGACTGGTGGGCTGGCAGCTCAGAAACTCAGGCCTGGTGGGCTGGCAGCTCAGAAACTGCCAGAAATTGTGCTGAAAACAGGTGACAGAGTCTTTGCGAGAGAGAAGGGGAGAGGGGTGGACAACCAATTTTAGACATTTTCATATTTTTTCAGATCACAGCAATGAAGGAGGAAAGTCTATCCTTGCGTGGATCGCTGGAGCGCTCGTATGGGTGTTGTGGGCTGAAGAGACTGGTTTCCAGAGGGCTAGTACGGACATTCTTGGACTTGCAGTTAGGTGAGTCATGGCTGGTGGGCTGGCATTACGTCACTTACAGCTGGTGTGCTGACAGTTCAATCAGTTACCCCACCTCCCTTCACTCCACTACTCTGCTCCTTGCCATTCCCCTCCCCACGCATTCAGTGCATCTCCCCTCAACCCCCCCCCATCCCCATGCACTCTTAGTGGCTCTCCGACAGCGCAGCCATTCCTGCCTATTAGGTACCCATTGTGATGAAGAACACGCAGACATGGCAAGTGGAAAAATGATTTATTAAAGTTTAAAATGTGAACGAGTCTTAAAACATTGCAAGTCCAACCTCACAGCACTCCAAGCAGAGTGCAGGCAGCAAATTCAACCTCAGAGCACTCCAAGCAGAGTGCAGGCAGCAAGTCCAACCTCACAGCACTCCAAGCAGAATGCAGGCAGCAAATTCAACCTCACAGCACTCCAAGCAGAGTGCAGGCAGCTAGTCCAACCTCACAGCACTCCAAGCAGAGTGCAGGCAGCAAGTCCAACCTCACAGCACTCCAACACAGACACACACATAGAGACACACACATACACAAACACACACACAGAGCACACACACAGAGACAAACACACAGAAACCCACACAGACACACACACACACACACACACACACACACACACACACACACACACACACACACACACACACACACACACACAGAGGCACACACAGAGAGACACAAAGGGACACACACACAGGGACACACACAAATACACACACACACACACACACACACACACACAAACACAAAGACACACACGGACACACACAAATAAAGACACACAAACACAGACACACACACACACACACACAGCACCAATACTAAAATGCCAAGTAACTTCAGAATGTGGTAAGCAAACTGAATCCTGTTACTAACGGTTCAGGGCGGTGTCTCCACTATACCCTTCCGCACTGAGCGCCACCTCTGAACTCACCGGAAATGACGCAATCAGCACCATCTCTCACTAAGCGGAAGTCACGGAATGAGCGGCAATTTTGCATTAAACACAGTCCTGACCTAATAAAACGTTTATTCACTGTTTTTTCCTTCCAAAAACGGTTGCACAGCAAGCCACATTTAAAACGCAAGCCACATTTAAAACGCAAGCCACATTTATAATGCAAATCACATTTTAAAATATAGGCACAGTTTAGCGGCACAGTCAAAAGGCATCCTTTCCATTTAGCGGCACAGTCAAAAGGCATCCTTTCCATTTAGCGGCACAGTCAAAAGGCATCCTTTCCATTTAGCGGCACAGTCAAAAGGCAACCTTTCCAATTAGCGGCACAGTCAAAAGGCACACTTTTCAATTACCGGCACAGTCAAAAGGTACACTTTTCAATTAGCGGCACAGACAAAAGGCACACTTTTCAATTAGCGGCACATTCAATAGGCACACTTTTCAATTAGCGGCACAGTCAAAAGGTACACTTTTCAATTAGCGGCACAGTCAAAGGCACACTTTTCAATTAGCGGCACAGTCAAAAGGCACGTAAAAACATTTATTCCTTCCAAACACAGTTCCAAATAAACCACATAAAAGCACATAAAACCACACTCACAGTTTAGTAGACATGTGTTCAGTGTTCATTCACTGAGTTTATTCACTGCTCAGACGGAGAGTCGTGACCTCACCCTCCCCATCTTGCAGCGACTGTGACAAGTCCACACTTCCGGGTTTATAGTCCTTCCCCCTCCCACCGGATGGGGCGTGGCCTCCATTGCATGATTGACAGAAGAGAGAATTTCAACTTTATTTAAACATTAATAAATCTTATCTTTTTCATCGATGGAAAAATCCTCTGGCCCTGACAGCTGGAGGGGACTGAGTAATATGGCCAAAAATAGAAGCCGTAAGTGGTAGTGAATTTCTAAAATCAATATACAGTGCAAACAGGAAGTGGTCAAGATTTGACTTTTAATCACTTGCCTATGCATTTTCAAAGCAACCGCACGTGCCTTTGCATTTTTAAAGCAACCGCACGTGCCTTTGCGTGTTCAAAGCAACCTCACTTGCCTTTGCATTTTCAAAGCAATCCACCTTTTTGCATTATCAAAGCAAACGACCTGTTGCGTTTTCAAAGCAAAACACCTTTTCCATTTTCAAAGCAATCCACCATTTGCATTTTCAAAGCAAACCTTTTTGCATTTTCAAAGCAAACCATCTTTTGCATTTTCAAAGCAAACCACCTTTTCAAAGCAAACACCTTTTGGATTTTCAAAGCAAACCACCTTTTGCATTTTCAAAGCAAACCACCTTTTGCATTTCAAAGCAAACCACCTTTTGCATATTAAAAGCAAGCCACCTTTTGCATTTTCAAAGCAAACACCTTTTGCAATTTCAAAGCAAACCACTTTTTGCAATTTCAAAGCAAATGATCTTTTGCATTTACAAAGCAAACCTCCTTAAGCATTTTCAAAGCAAACCACCTTTTCAAAGCGAACCACCTTTGCATTTTCAAAGCAATCCATCTTTTGCATTTTCAAAGCAAGCCATTTTGCATCTTCAAAGCAAACCATTTTTTGCATTTTCAAAGCAAACCACCTTATGCATTTTCAAAGCAAACCACCTTTCAAAGCAAACCACCTTTTGCACTTTCAAAGCAAACGACCTTTTGCATTTTCAAAGCAAATCACCTTTTGCATTTTCAAAGCAAACCACCATTGCATTTTCAAAGCCCACCACCTTTTGCATTTTCAAAGTAAACCACCTTTTGCATTTTCAAAGCAAACCACTTTTTGCAATTTCAAAGCAAACCATCTTTTGCATTTACAAAGCAAACCTCCTCAATCATTTTCAAAGCAAACCACCTTTTCAAAGCGAACCACCTTTGGATTTTCAAAGCAAACCATCTTTTGCATTTTCAAAGCAAACCTTTTTGCATTTTCAAAGCAAACCATTTTTTGCATTTCAAAGCAAACCACCTTATGCATTTTCAAAGCAAACCACCTTTTCAAAGCAAACCAACTTTTGCATTTTCAAAGCAAACAACCTTTTGAATTTCAAAGCAAACCACCTTTTGCATTTTCAAAACAAACCACCTTTGCATTTTCAAACCAAACCACCTTTTGCATTTCCAAAGCAAACCACTTTTTGCATTTTCAAAGCAAACCACATTTAGCATTTTCAAAGCAAACCACCTTTTGCACTTTCAAAGCAAAACGACCTTTTGCATTTTCAAAGCAAATCACCTTTTGAATTTTCAAAGCAAACCACCATTGCATTTTAAAACCCACCACCTTTTGCATTTTCAAAGTAAACCACCTTTTGCATTTTCAATGCAAACCAGCAAACCACGTTTTGCATTTTCAAAGCAAACCCACTTTTTGCAATTTCAAAGCAAACCACCTTTTGCATTTTCAAAGCAAACCAACTTATGTATTTTCAAAGCAAACCACCTTTTCTATGCAAACCACCTTTTGCATTTTCAAAGCAAATCACCTTTGTTATTTTCAAAGCAAACCACCTTTTGCATTTTCAAAGCACACCACATTTTTCATTTTCAAAGCAAACCACCTTTTGCATTTTCAAAGTAAACCCCATTTTGCATTTTCAATGCAAACCAGCAAACCACCTTATGCATTTTCAAAGCAAACCACCTTTTCTAAGCAAACCACCTTTTGCAATTTCAAAGCAAATCACCTTTTGCATTTTCAAAGCAAAGCACCTTTTATATTGTCAAAACAAACCACCTATGGCATTTTCAAAGCAAACCACCTTTGGCATTTTCAAAGCAAACCACTTTTGCATTTTCAAAGCAAACCACCGTTTGCATTTTCAAAGCAAACCACCTATTTGCATTTTCAAAGAAAACAACATTTAGCATTTTCAAAGCAAACCACCTTTTGCACTTTCAAAGCCAACGACCTTTTGCATTTTCAAAGCAAACCACCTTTTGCATTTTCAAAGCAAACCACCATTTGCATTTTCAAAGCACACCACCTTTTCCATTTTCAAAGCAAACGACCTACTGCATTTTAAAAGTAAATCTTATTGCATTTTCAAAGCAATCCACCTTATGCATTTTCAAAGCAAACAACCTTTTCAAAGCAAACCACCTTTTGTATTTTCAACGCAAACAACCTTTTGCATTTTTAAAGCAAACCACCTTTTGCAATTTCAAAGCAAACGACCTTTTGCATTTTCAAAGAAAACGACCTTTTTGCATTTTCAAAGCAAACGACCTTTTGCTTTTTCAAAGCAAACCACCCTTTGCATTATCATACCAAACCACTCTTTGTCATTTTATACCAAACCACTTTTCCACTTTCAAGCAAACCACCTACTGCATTTTAAAAGCAAACCTTTTTGCATTTCCAAAGCAATCCACCTTTTGCATTTTCAAAGCAAACCACCTTTTCAAACCAATCAATCTTTTCAAAGCAAACCACCTTTTGCATTTTCAAAGCAAATCATCTTTATGCATTGGTAAAGCAAACCACGTTTTCCATTTTCAAAGCAAACCACCATTTGCATTTTCTAATCAAACCACCTTTTGCATTTTAAAAGCAAACCAACTTTTGCATTTTCAAAGCAAACCACATTTTGTATTTTCAAAGCAAACCAACTTTTGCATTTTCAATGCAAACCACTTTTGCAATTTCAAAGCAAACCACCTTTAGCATTTTCAAAGCATACACATTTTCCATTGTCAAAGCAAACCACCTACCTCATTTTAAAAGCAATCCATTTTGCATTTTCAAAGCAAACCTTTTGCATTTTCAAAGCAAACCACCTTTATCATTTTCAAAGCATACCACCGTTTGCATTTTCATAGCAAACCACCCTTTTGCATTTTCAAAGAAAACCACCTTTTGCATTTTCAAAGCAAACCACCCTTTGCATTTTCAAGGCAGACCACCGTTTGCATTATCGAAGCAAAACACCTTTTCCATATTCAAAGCAAACCACCTTTTGCATTTTCAAAGCAAACCTTTTTCCTTTTCAAAGAAAACCTCATTTAGCATTTTCAAAGCAAACCACCTTTTGCACTTTCAAAGCACACCAAACTTTGCATTTTCAAAGTAAACCACCTTTTGCATTTTCAATGCAAACCAGAAAACCAACTTTTGCATTTTCAAAGCAAAACCACCATTTGCATTTTGAAAGCAAACCATCATTTCCATTTTCAAAGCAAACCACCTTTTGTATTTTAAAAGCAAACCTCCTTTTGCATTTTAAAAGCAAACCACCTTTTGCATTTTCAAAGCAAACCACCTTTTGCATATTAAAAGCAAGCCACCTTTTGCATTTTCAAAGCAAACCACCTTTTGTATTTTCAAAGCAAACCACCTTTTGCATTTTTAAAGCAAACCACTTTTTGCAATTTCAAAGCAAACCACCTTATGCATTTTCGAAGCAAACAACTTTTTCCATTTTCAAAGCAAACCACCTACTGTATTTTAAAAGCAAACCTTTTTGCAGATTTAAAGCAAACCACCTTTTGTTTTTTCAAAGCAAACCATCTTTTGCATTTTCAAAGCAAACCACCTTTTGCGATTTAAAAGCAAACCACCTTTTGCATTTTCAAAGCAATCCACCTTTTGCATTTTCAAAGCAAACCACCTTTTCAAAGCAAACCACCTTTTCAAAGCAAACCACCTTTTGCATTTTCAAAGCAAACCACCTTTCGCATTTTTTAAGCAAACCACATTTTGCAATTTCAAAGCAAACCACCTTTTGCATTTTCAAAGCGAACCACTTTTTGCATTTTCAAAGCAATCCACCTTTTATATTTTCAAAGGAAAGTACCTCTTCAAAGCAAACCACCTTTAGCATTTTCAAAGCAAATCTCCTTTTGCATTTTCAAAATAAACCACCTTTTGCATTTTCAAAGCAAACCAACATTTTCCTTCAAAGCAAACCACTATTTGCATTTTCAAAGCAAACCTTTTGCATTTTCAAAGCAAACCCTTTGCATTTTCAAAGCAAACCTTTTGCATTTTCAAAGCAAACCACCTTTATCATTTTCAAACATACCACCTTTTGCTATTTCAAAGAAAACCACCTTTTGCATTTTCAAAGCAAACCACCTTTTGCATTTCCATTGAAAACTAGCTTTTGCATTTTCAATGCAAACCAGCAAACCATCATTTGCATTTTCAAAGCAAATGACCTTTTGCATTTTCAAAGCAAACGACCTTTTGCATTTTCAAAGCAAACCACTTTTTCATTTTCAAAGCAAACCACCTTTTGCATTTTCAATGCAAACCAGCAAACCAACTTTTGCATTTTCAAAGCAAACCTTTTGCATTTTTCAATGCAAACCACCTTATGCATTTTCAAAGCAAACCACCTTTTCTAAGCAAACCACCTTTTGCATTTTCAAAGCAAATCATCTTCTGTAATTTTCAAAGCAAACCACCTTTTGTATTTTCAAAGCAAATCACCTTTTGCATTTTCAAAGCAAACCACCATTTGCATTTTCAAAGCAAGCCACCTTTTTCATTTTAAAAGCAAACCACCTTTTGCATTTTCAAAGCAAACCACCATTTGCATATTAAAAGCAAGCCACTTTTTTGCATTTTCAAATCAAAACCACGTTTTGTATTTTCAAAGCAAACCACCTTTTGCATTTTCAAAGCAAACCTCCTTTTGCTTTTTTAAAGCAGACCACTTTTTTTGCAATTTCGAAGCAAACCACCTTTTGCGTTTTCAAAGCAAACCACTTTTTCCATTTTCAAAGCAAACCATCTACTGCATTTTTAAAGCAAACCTTTTTGCATTTTCAAAGCAAACCACCTTTTGCATTTTCAAAGCAAACTACCTTTTCCATTTTCAAAGCAAACCATCTACTGCATTTTTAAAGCAAACCGTTTTGCATTTTCATAGCAAACCACCATTTGCATTTTCAAAGCAAACCTCCTTATGCATTTTTAAAGCAAACCACCTTTAGCTTTTTCAAAGCACCCCACCTTTTGCATTTTCAAAGCAAACCACTTTTGCATTTTCAATGCAAACAAGCAAACCAACTTTTGCATTTTCAAAGCAAACCACCTTTTGCATTTTCAAAACAAACGACATTTTGCATTTTCAAAGCAAACGACATTTTGCATTTTCAAAGCAAAGCGCCTTTTGGCATGTTATAGCAAACCACCTTTTGCATTTTCAATGTAAACCACCATTTGCATTTTCAAAGCAAACCACTTTTTTAAATTTCAAAGCAAACCACCTTTTGCATTTTCATTGCAAACCACCTTTTTAGCATTATAAAAGCAAACCACCTTTTGCATTTTCAAAGCAAACCACCTTTTGTATTTCCATTGAAAACTAGCTTTTGCATTTTCAATGCAAACCAGCAAACCATCATTTGCATTTTCAAAGCAAATGACCTTTTGCATTTTCAAAGCAAACGACCTTTTGCATTTTCAAAGCAAACCACTTTTTCATTTTCAAAGCAAACCACCTTTTGCATTTTCAATGCAAACCAGCAAACCAACTTTTGCATTTTCAAAGCAAACCTTTTGCATTTTCAATGCAAACCACCTTATGCATTTTCAAAGCAAACCACCTTTTCTAAGCAAACCACCTTTTGCATTTTCAAAGCAAATCATCTTCTGTAATTTTCAAAGCAAACCACGTTTTGTATTTTCAAAGCAAACCACCTTTTGCATTTTCAAAGCAAACCACCTTTTGCATTTTCAAAGCAAACCACCTGTTACATTTTCAAATAAAACCACCATTTGCATTTTCAAAGCAAGCCACCTTTTTCATTTTAAAAGCAAACCACCTTTTGCATTTTCAAAGCAAACCACCATTTGCATATTAAAAGCAAGCCACTTTTTTGCATTTTCAAATCAAACCACGTTTTGTATTTTCAAAGCAAACCACCTTTTGCATTTTCAAAGCAAACCTCCTTTTGCTTTTTTAAAGCAGACCACTTTTTTTGCAATTTCGAAGCAAACCACCTTTTGCGTTTTCAAAGCAAACCACTTTTTCCATTTTCAAAGCAAACCATCTACTGCATTTTTAAAGCAAACCTTTTTGCATTTTCAAAGCAAACCACCTTTTGCATTTTCAAAGCAAACTGCCTTTTCCATTTTCTAAGCAAACCATCTACTGCATTTTTAAAGCAAACCGTTTTGCATTTTCATAGCAACCACCATTTGCATTTTCAAAGCAAACCTCCTTATGCATTTTTAAAGCAAACCACCTTTAGCTTTTTCAAAGCACCCCACCTTTTGCATTTTCAAAGCAAACCACTTTTGCATTTTCAATGCAAACAAGCAAACCAACTTTTGCATTTTCAAAGCAAACCACCTTTTGCATTTTCAAAACAAACGACATTTTGCATTTTCAAAGCAAACGACATTTTGCATTTTCAAAGCAAACCGCCTTTTGGCATGTTATAGCAAACCACCTTTTGCATTTTCAATGTAAACCACCATTTGCATTTTCAAAGCAAACCACTTTTTTCAATTTCAAAGCAAACCACCTTTTGCATTTTCATTGCAAACCACCTTTTTAGCATTATAAAAGCAAACCACCTTTTGCATTTTCAAAGCAAACCACCTTTTGAATTTCCATTAAAAAGCAGCTTTTGCATTTTCAATGCAAATCAGCAAACCACCTTTTGCATTTTCAAAGCAAACGACCGTTTGCATTTTCAAAGCAAACCGTCTTTTGCATTTTCAAAGCAAACCACTTTTTTTTAATGTAAAAGCAAACCACCTTTTCCATTTTCAAAGCAAACCACGTTTTGCGTTTTCAAAGCAAACCTTTTGGAATTTTCAAAGCAAACCACCTTTTGCATTTTCAAAGCAAACCTTTTGACATTTTCAAAGCAATCCACCTTTTGCATTTTCGAAGCAAACCACCTTTTGCATTTCCATTAAAAAGCAGCTTTTGCATTTTCAATGCAAACCAGCAAACCACCTTTTGCATTTTCAAAGCAAACGACCTTTTGCATTTTCAAAGCAAACGACCTTTTGCATTTACAAAGCAAACGACCGTTTGCATTTTCAAAGCAAACCACCTTTTGTATTTTAATTGCAAACCACCTGTTGCAATTTGAAAGCAAACCAACTTTTCCATTTTCAAAGCAAACCACTTTTTGCATTTTCAAAGTAAACCACCTTTTGCATTTTCAAATCAAACCACCATTTGCATTTTCAAAGCAAACCACCTTTTGCGTTTTAAAAGCAAACCACCTTTTGCATTTTCAAAGCAAACCACCATTTGCATATTAAAAGCAAGCCACTTTTTTCAATTTCAAATCAAACCACGTTTTGCAATTTCAAAGCAAAGCACCTTTTGCATTTTCAAAGCAAAACACCTTTTACATTTTCAAAGAAAACCATCTACTGCATTTTTAAAGCAAACCTTTTTGCATTTTCAAAGCAAACCACCTTTTCCATTTTCAAAGCTAACCACGTTTTGCAATTTCTAAGCAAACCTTTTGGCATTTTCAAAGCAATCCACCTTTTGCCTTTTCGAAGCAAACTACCTTTTCAAAGCAAACCACCTTTTGCATTTTAAAAGCAATCCACCTGTTGCAATTTCAAAGCAAACCACCTTTTCCATTTTCAAAGCAAACCACTTTTTGCATTTCCAAAGTAAACCACCTTTTGCATTTTCAAAGCAAACTACCTTTTGCATTTGAATGCTAACCACCTATAGAATTTTCAAAGCAAACCACCTTTTGCATTTTGAAAGCAAACCACTTTTTTCAATTTCAAAGCAAACCACCTTTTGCATTTTCATGGCAACCCACATTTTTTGCATTTTAAAAGCAAACCACCTTTTGCATTTTCAAAGCAAACCACCTTTTGCATTTCCATTAAAAAGCAGCTTTTGCATTTTCAGTGCAAACCAGCAAACCACCTTTTGCATTTTCAAAGCAAACGGCCTTTTGCATTTTCAAAGCAAACGACCTTTTGCATTTTCAAAGCAAACGACCGTTTGCATTTTCAAAGCAAACCATCTTTTGCATTTTCAAAGCAAAGCACTTTTTTAAAAATGTAAAAGCAAACCACCTTTTCCATTTTCAAAGCAAACCACCTTTTGCATTTTCAAAGCAAACCTCCTTTTGCATTTTTAAAGCAAACAAGCTTTTGCATTTTCAAAGCATACCACCTTTTGCATTTTCAAAGCAAACTACCTTTTGCATTTTCAAAGCAAACCGCCTTTTGGCATTTAATAGCAAACCAATTTTGCATTTTCAAATCAAACCACCATTTGCATTTTCAAAGCAAACCACCTTTTGCGTTTTAAAAGCAAACCACCTTTTGCATTTTCAAAGCAAACCACCATTTGCATATTAAAAGCAAGCCAATTTTTTCATTTTCAAATCAAACCACGTTTTGCAATTTCAAAGCAAAGCACCTTTTGCATTTTCAAAGCAAACCACCTTTTACATTTTCAAAGAAAAACATCTACTGCATTTTTAATGCAAACTTTTTGCATTTTCAAAGCAAACCACATTTTGCATTTTGAAACCAACCCACCTTTTCCATTTTCAAAGCAAACCACGTTTTGCAATTTCAAAGCAAACCTTTTGGCATTTTCAAAGCAATCCACCTTTTGCGTTTTCGAAGCAAACTACCTTTTCAAAGCAAACCACCGTTTGCATTTTAAAAGCAATCCACCTGTTGCAATTTCAAAGCAAACCACCTTTTCCATTTTCAAAACAAACCACTTTTTGCATTTCCAAAGTAAACCACCTTTTGCATTTTCAAAGCAAACCACTTTTTGCATTTGAATGCAAACCACCTATAGAATTTTCAAAGCAAACCACCATTTGCATTTTCAAAGCAAACCTCCTTTTGCATTTTTAAAGCAAACCACCTTTTGCATTTTCAAAGCACACCACCTTTTGCATTTTCAAAGCAAACCACCTTTTGCATTTTCAAAGCAAACCACCTTTTGCATTTTCAAAGCAAACCGCCTTTTGGCATTATATAGCAAACCAATTTTGCATTTTCAAATCAAACCACCATTTGCATTTTCAAAGCAAACCACCTTTTGCGTTTTAAAAGCAAACCACCTTTTGCATTTTCAAAGCAAACCACCATTTGCATATTAAAAGCAAGCCACTTTTCGCATTTTCAAATCAAACCACGTTTTATATTTTCAAATCAAACCACCTTTAGCATTTTCAAAGCAAACCACCATTTGCCCTTCAAAGGAAACCACTATTTGCATTTTCAAAGCAAATCTTTTGCATTTTCAAAGCAAACCCCCTTTTGCATTTTCAAAACAAACGACCTTTTGCATTTTCAAAGCAAACCACATTTTGCATTTTCAAAGCAAACTTCCTTTTTGGCGTTTATATAGCAAACCACCTTTTGCATTTTAAAAGCAAACCACCTTTTGCATTTTCAAAGCAAAACACCTTTTGCATTTTCAAAGCAAACCACCTTTTGCATTTTCATGCAAACCACCTTTTGCATTTTCAAAGCAGACCACCATATAATCATATAACCATATAACCATTACAGCACGGAAACAGGCCATCTCGGCCCTTCAAGTCCGTGCTGAACATTAAAAAAAAAAAAACTTCCCCCTAGTCCCATCTACCTGCACTCAGAGCATAACCCTCCATTCCTTTCCCGTCCATATACCCATCCAATCTATTTTTAAAGGATAACATCGAACCAGCCTCCACCACTTCCACGGGAAGCTCATTCCACACAGCTACCACTCTCTGAGTAAAGAAGTTCCCCCTAATGTTACCCCTAAACTTCTGTCCCTTAATTCTCAAGCCATGTCCCCTTGTTTGAATCTTCCCTACTCTCAATGGAAAAAGCTTATCCACGTCAACTCTGTCTAAACCGCTCATAATTTTAAAGAACTCTATCAAGTCCCCTCTTAACCTTCTGCGCTCCGAAGAATAAAGACCTAACTTGTTCAACCTTTCTCTGTAACTTAGTTGCTGAAACCCAGGCAACATTCTAGTAAATCTCCTCTGTACTCTCTCTATTTTGTTGACATCCTTCCTATAATTAGGCGACCAAAATTGTACTCCATACTCCAGAATTGCTGAATGTGAGGCCTCGTTTTAATATTTTAATATGTTATGATTAACTAAGAGAGCGGAGCTATTTGAGTAACAACGCAATGGAAGTCAAAACAAGGTTTTTCCCCACCTACAGGTGGGACACTCGCTACAGTGCCGACTATATCAGACACTGTAGCCTCACTTTTTTAGTTTTTTTTTTATCACATAAAATCACTTGTTTGTGTTTTGTGTTTAGTGATAAGAGTAAAATGGACATACCAGCAAAAGTTAATAATTCAAAAACTCCCCCAATACCTAAAGACCTGGGACATGGACGCACCACAAGATTCAAAGGTACTATAATTATTCAAAATGCATGACACCACACAAAAGAACCTAGGAGGAATCTCATTTTGTAGTTGGAATATAAGAGGTATTAACGAACCTATCAAAAGGGTTAAGATATTAGCTCAGCTAAAAATGTACAATTCTGACATTACCTTCCTACAAGAAACACACCTAAAACCTCAGGATCAAGTTAGGCTGAGGGCGAAATGGATAGGTCAAACATACCACTCTTCATTTACTTCAATATCTAGAGGCACGTCAATTATCATAAGAAAAGGTATACCATTTAAAGCAAAGAATACTATAACAGATATAGAAGGGAGATACTTAATAGTTAATGGAGAAATCCATGACACTCCACTTACTTTGGTAAATATATATGCCCCTAACTTTGATAACCCCCACTTTTTCAATAAAATCTTCAATACAATTACAGAGTCAAACTATCAAAATGTTATAATAGGCGGAGACTTTAACTGTGTTTTAGATCCGTACTTAGATAAATCAAGTCAAAAACAGAGAGGGAATATGAAATCGAAAACTGGGGAACTCCTCAATACCTATATAAATAACACTAATATAGCAGATGTTTGGAGAATTGTGAATCCAACTGGCAGGGAATATTCGTTTTACTCAATGGTACATAAGACATACTCACGTATAGACTACTTTCTGCTGGATACAAAATTAATCCCCCAAACATCTAATGCAATATACCATACAAATTCAATTTCAGACCATTCTCCACTAACTTTCTTTTTAAAACTGGAAGGATTGTCTAAGAATAAATCATTCTGGAGATTTAACTCTCAAATTTTAAAAGATCCACAAGCGAGTATATATTTAAAAGAACAAATGCAGGTCTTTTTTCAAACAAATGATACTTCAGATATATCGCCTACTTTACTTTGGGAATCTTTTAAAGCATACATTAGGGGTATTAGAATTTCATATCAAGCTTTTCAAAATAAAAAGAATAAGAATAAACAAAGACAGTTAGAAGAACTTATTAGACAAATGGATATAGATAATGCTAAAGATCCATCAATAGATAAACATAATAAAATAATAATTTTAAAATTTAAATTAAATAAATTATTATCTGCCAAACTTATAAGACTTTTTCAAATTACAAAACAAGAGCACTTTGAATTTGGGGATAAACCGCATAAACTTTTGGCTCGCCAGCTAAAAAAACGAGAAAAGGAACATACTATACCAAAGATCAAATCAGATAAAGGGGAATTATTAACAACACCGAAGGATATTAATAAAAGATTTGCGCAATTTTACGAGAATTTGTATACATCTAAAACGATAATTGATTCCAATAATATCACAAAGTTCTTGGATACCTGTAATCTTCCAAAGTTAGAGCTGAAGGAACAAGAGGAACTGGGTGCACAAATCTCAATTAAGGAATTAGAAGATACAATAAACTCATTAAAAAATGGAAAAACACCAGGCCCTGATGGATTTACTAATGAATTTTATAAAAGCTTTTATGATAAAATAATACCAAGATTACAAAAAATGTACCAATACGCTTTTAAAAAACGAATACTACCTGATACATTAGCGGAATCAACGATTACACTAATACCTAAGAAAAATAAAGATTTAGAAGAACCTGGCTCATATAGAGCGATAGCATTGTTAAACACAGATCAAAAAATATTAGCGAAAACATTAGCTAGAAGATTAAGTAAATACATTAGTAAATTAATAAACCCAGATCAGACAGGGTTTATCCCTAAGAGATACTCTTCTAATAATATGAGACGTCTACTCAACATAATGCACTCACACAAATCTGAAGATCAAGAATTATCAATTATTTCGCTGGATGCTGAAAAAGCATTTGATCAAGTAGAATGGAATTATATGGATAAAGTATTACAAAAATTTCAACTGGGAGAGAATTTTATTTTATGGATTAAGTTACTATATAACAAACCTACAGCTAGAATACTTACTAATAACATATTATCCTCGAAATTTCAACTATCAAGGGGAAATAGACAAGGATGCTCATTATCACCACAGCTGTTTGCTCTCATTATTGAACCGCTAGCAGAAAAAAATAGAATACACCCTGATATTCATGGATATAATACTAAAGACTCATATAATAAAATATCTTTATACGCGGATGATATATTATTGTATATTACAAAACCTCAAATCACTATACCAAATATATTAAATTTAATTGAAGACTTCGGATCTTTTTCTGGATATAGAATAAATTGGAATAAAAGTGAAATTATGTCAATAAAACCGAAAGATTCAACACATCTTTTAAAATTCCCTTTTAAAATAGCTACAGAAAAATTTAAATATTTGGGAATCGAAATTACCAGAACATATCAAGGTATGTTCAGGGCAAATTTTGACCCCCTACTTAATAAACTAAATACATTAATTAAATTCTGGAAAACGCTCCCGATGTCTTTAATAGGCCGAATAAACGCAATAAAAATGATCTTTTTACCACAAATTTTATACCTATTTCAATCAATTCCTATATACATACCTAAGAAGTTTTTTAAAAAACTCGACTCAGATATCACTAATTTTATATGGGAGTATAAATCACATAGAATACAAAAAACCCATCTGAATAAACCTAAAGTATTGGGGGGTCCAGCACTACCTAATTTTATGTATTATTATTGGTCAGTAAATATTAAAAAACATGATTCAACTGATGGATAACTCCGCCCAGCAAGTAGACTGGATTGTAATGGAGAAAGAGGATTGCTCCTCTAGAAACATTGGAGCGATCCTCCTCTCTCCAATGAAATTGAATAACATAAACTATAATAAGAACCCAATTATTCATAGTACAATCCGTATTTGGAAACAAATAAAACAAAATTTAAAATTAAGAAACTTATCACTTTTATTACCTATAGTCAATAACCCTTCGTTTAGTCCTTCTATTATAGATAAAGCTTATACACAATGGGATAGACTAGGAATTAAAACGCTTGGTGACTTGTATGAAACTGGAAAATTACTTTCATTTCAACAATTACAAATAAAATATAAACTCGGAAATAATCAATATTTTAAATATTTTCAAATATGCGACTATTTGAAAAAATATACAAAAGATCATTATAATAATCCAGTAGATGTATTGGACGAGGCAATGCAGATAAAAGCGGAATCAGCAAACTTAATATCATATTTGTATAATATTATTTTAAATGTACAAATACCACCTACGGAGGGTATCAGAAGAGACTGGGAACAAGAGTTAGCTATTAAAATTTCAAAGGAAAGTTGGAATGAATACTTATTAAACGTGCATAAATGCTCGATTAATGTAAGACACACTTTAATACAATTTAAAATTTTACATAGATTATATTATTCGAAAACTAAAATTCATAAAATTTTCCCAAACGTATCATCTATTTGTGATAAATGTCAATCCCAAGAAGCAACTATAGCGCACTCATTTGTCTTCTGTACAAAAATTCAAAATTTTGGAATGAAATTTTTGAAATCTTTACAAAGTTATTTAAAACAAGACTGATACCCAAAGCAGAATGGATTATCCTCGGAATAACGGAAGATGATCCAGAACTAAATGTGTTTCAAAAGAAATTAATGGACTATGGGTTAATAACTGGAAAAAAGCTAATTCTAAAATTTTGGAAGAAGGCTCCAATACCAACTATAAATATGTGGATTTCAAATATGTTTGAAACATTACACCTAGAAGAGATAAGACTCCTCCTAGCAGGTAAACCAGATCACTTCCACCTGACGTGGTCTGCATTTATAGAATTATTACAAACATAGGGTGCAAAAGTACTTTAAAAAAAAAAAAATTGAGGTCAGGTAAGGGGGGATGATAGTTGAAGAGTTGGTATGTCCTATTTACGTGATGCTAAAAAAAACCATTTGTTTCTCTTTTTTTCTCTTTCTCTTTTCTTTTCTTAGGGCCTATTTCTTAACCCTTTTTCTTTTTGTTTTTAATTTCGCTCTTATAGGGTCTTCGTCCTTTTTTGTTGTTACATTTTCTACACTTTTCTACACTTACACTATTTCCTTCACTTTCTTCTTTCTTTCAATCTTTTCTTTTTCTAGTGTAAAAAAATAAATAAAGGGAGTACATTAATTGTAAGAAGATATAAATGACGAGTATTAATGTATGTGGTTGTAATGTAATGTACTTCTAATAAATAAAAATTAAAAAAAAAAAAAAATACTCCAGAATTGGCCTCACCGATGCCTTGTACAATTTTAACATTACATCCCAACTTCTATAATCAATGCTCTGATTTATAAAGGCCAGCACCCCAAAAGCTTTCTTTACCACCCTATCTACATGAGATTCCACCTTCAGGGAACTATGCACAGTTATTCCTAGATCCCTCTGTTCTACTGCATTCCTCAATTCTCTACCATCTACCACCTTTTGCATTTTCAAAGCAAAACACCTTTTCCATTTTCAAAGCAAACCACCTTTTCCATTTTCAAAGCAACCCTTTTTGCATTTTCAAAGCAATCCACCTTTTGCATTTTCAAAGCAAACCACCTTTTCAAAGCAAACCACCTTTTGCATTTTCAAAGCAAACCCCTTTTGCAATTTCAAAACAAACCACATTTTGCATTTTCAAAGCAAACCATTATTTGCATTTTCAAAGCAAACCACCTTTTGCATTTTCAAAGCAAACCACTTTTTGCATTTTCAAAGCAAACTACCTATAGCATTTTCAAAGCAAACCACCTTTTGCATTTTCAAAGCAAACCTCCTTTTTGCATTTTTAAAGCAAACCACCTTTTGAATTTTCAAAGCACAACACCTTTTGCATTTTCAAAGCAAACCACCTTTTGCATTTTCAAACAAAACCATCTTTTGCATTTTCAATTCAAACCACATTTTGCTTTTTCAAAGCAATCCACCTTTTGCATTTTCATTGAAAAGCAGCTTTTGCATTTTCAATGCAAATCACCTTTCGCATTTTCAAAGCAAACAACCTTTTGCATTTTCGAAGCAAATCTTTTGCATTTTCAAACAAAACCTTTTGCTTTTTCAAAACAAATCTTTTGCATATTCAAAGAAAACAACCTTTTGCATTTTCAAAGCAAACCACATTTTGCATTTTCAAAGCAAATCTTTTGCATATCTAAACCGAACCACCTTTTGCATTTGCAAAGCAAACCACCTTTTGCATTTTCAAAACAAACCACCTTTTGCATTTTAAAGCAAACCTTTCGCATTTTCAAAGCAAACATTTTGCATTTTCAAACCAAACCAACTTTTGCATTTTCAAAGCAAACCACCTTTTGCATTTTCAAAGCAAACTATTCTTGCATTTTCAAAGCAAACCAACAATTGCATTTTCAAAGAATATCACCTTTTGCATTTTCAAAGCAAACCACCTTTTGCATTTTCAAAGCAAACCACATATTGCATTTTCAAAGGAAACCATTATTTGCATTTTCAAAGCAAACCACCTTTTGCATTTTCAAAGCAAACCACCTTTTGCATTTTCAAAGCAAACCACATTTTGCATTTTCTAAGCAAAGCACCTTTTGCATTTTCAAAGAAAACCTTTTCTATTTTCAAAGCAAACCTTTTGCATTTCCA
This sequence comes from Malacoraja senta, assembly GCA_038087875.1. Lineage (NCBI taxonomy): Eukaryota > Metazoa > Chordata > Chondrichthyes > Rajiformes > Rajidae > Malacoraja > Malacoraja senta. Next base: position 25,748 of record JAXLNO010000986.1, read on the forward strand.
AACCAAACCACCTTTTGCATTTCTAAACCAAACCACCATTTGCATTTTCTAACTAAACCACATTTTTACATTTTCAAAGAAAACCACCTTTTGCATTTTCAAAGCCAACCACATTTTCCATAAAGAAAACCACCTTTTGCATTTTCAAACCAAACCACCTTTTGCATTTTCAAAGCAAACCTTTTGCATTTTCAGAGCAAACCTTTGGCATTCTCAAGGCAAACCACCTTTTGCATTTTCAAAGCAAACCACAATTTGCATTTTCAAAGCAAAACCCCTTTTGCATTTTCAAAGCAAACCATTCTTGCATTTTCAAAGCAAACTAACAATCGCATTTTCGAAGAATACCACCTTTTGCATTTTCAAGGCAAACCACCTTTTGCATTTTCAATGCAATCCACCTTTTGCTTTTTCACAGCAAACCTTTTACATTTTCAAACCAAACCTTTTGCATTTTCAAACCAAACCTTTTGCATTTTCAAACCAAATCTTTTGCATATCTAAACCGAACCACCTTTTGCATTTGCAAAGCAAACCACCTTTTGCATTTTCAAAACAAACCACCTTTTGCATTTTAAAGCAAACCTTTCGCATTTTCAAAGCAAACATTTTGCATTTTCAAACCAAACCAACTTTTGCATTTTCAAAGCAAACCACCTTTTGCATTTTCAAAGCAAACCATTCTTGCATTTTCAAAGCAAACCAACAATTGCATTTTCAAAGAATATCACCTTTTGCATTTTCAAAGCAAACCACCTTTTGCATTTTCAAAGTAAACCACCTTTTGCATTTTAAAAGCAAACCTTTCGCATTTTCAAAGCAAACATTTAGCATTTTCAAACCAAACCAACTTTTGCATTTTCAAAGCAAACCACCTTTTGCAATTTCAAAGCAAACCTTTTGCATTTAACAAAGCAAACCTTTTGCATTTTCAAACCAAACCTTTTGCAGTTTCAAACCAAACCACCTTTTGCAATTCCAAACCAGACCACCATTTGCATTTTCAAACCAAACCACCATTTGCATTTTCAAAGCAAACCTTTTGCATTTTCAAACTGAAGTGGGTGCATGTGCGCATGTGCGGGGCTCTTCTAGAGTGTGCGCATGTGCAAGACTTTTCCAGAGTGTGCGCATGTGCGAGGTATTTCGGGCGGGAAAGGCCTGCGGAATCAGCCATGTTTGCCAGACGTTTCTGAGTTTATGTATTAAAGAAATAAGTTGCTTAAAGCTTAAATAAAGTTAAGTACATTTTGAGTAGTGAAAAGTTTCATTTGCCTCGCAACAATATAAGCAACTTATCTTAGCAGTCCGACTTGGGATGGAGAAACTATTGAAACCACAACGCTTGGATCTGGATCCCAACTCACCTGCTGCTGCAAAGGATTGGAAGCACTGGCTTCGTATACTAAATAACTCTTTGATCAGTGTGGCAATGATGCACCAGACAGACTCAAGACATTAATAAGCTTCGTCTCTTCCGATATATATGATTACATAGAGGAATGTACAACTTATGTTTCTGCTATTGATGTACTAAGCAGACTCTTCGTTAAGACACCCAGTGATATTCGCTCGACACCTCCATGCTACTCGGAAACAAAAACCTGGTGAGTCAATTGATGAATTTTCACAAGAACTTCAAAGACTTAGTAAAGTGTGCCTTCAAAGTAGTTACGGCTGATCAATATCGACAGGAACTTATTCGAGACTCTCTTATCAATGGTTTGGCATCGCCTTTAATACGACAGAGACTATTAGAAAACAAAACCTTGGATTTACAGTCAGCTTCCAACCGCAAGAGATGCAACACTTGTCCCTTCACCTCCCCCCTCGACTCCATTCAAGGACATAAGCAGTCGTTCCAGGTGCGACAGAGGTTCACCTGCATCTCCTCCAACCTCATCTATTGCATCCGCTGCTCGAGATGTCAGCTGATCTACATCGGTGAGACCAAGCGGAGGCTTGGCGATCGTTTCGCCGAACACCTCCGCTCGGTCCGCAATAACCAACCTGACCTCCCGGTGGCTCAGCACTTCAACTCCCCCTCCCATTCCGTATCTGACCTCTCTGTCCTGGGCCTCCTCCATGGCCACAGCGAGCAACACCGGAAATTGGAGGAAATGCACCTCATATTCCGCTTGGGCAGTCTACATCCTGGGGGCTTGAACATTGAATTCTCCCAACTCTGCTAGCCCTTGCTGTCCCCTCCCCTTCATCAGCCCTCTGGTTGTCTCCTCCCCTCCCCCAGCCCTCGGGCTCCTCCTCCGCCTTTTTTCCTTTCTTCTCTCCACCCCCTATCAGTCTGAAGAAGGGTTTCGGCCCGAAACGTTGCCTATTTCCTTCGCTCCATAGATGCTGCTGCACCCGCTGAGTTTCTCCAGCATTTTTGTGTACCTTCCAGCTTACAATCAAGCTTATTAGACTTGGCTCATTAAAATTCTGATGCTTATGACTCATCTAATGCTCAAGAGGCAACTACTCATGCTCAAGAGGCAACTTGTAATAGTTGTGGCAAGAAGGGACATTATTCTAGAGTATGCAAGTCCAAAGCAACTACTAAAAGTGTGACTGCTGCCATGTATATGCCTTCTTTATGTGTAATTACAGCTGCATTTCCTCAGAGCTTGTCTCATGGAGCTACAACGGTATCCATCAATGGCCATACACTTAATGTACTACTTGATTCTGGCAGTTCAGAAAGTTTTATAAGTGAACAAGTTGTGTCTCGACTAAATCTAACTATAATTCCTTCAAATAGTGAAATCTCGATGGCTCTGATAACTCTCAATACTCAAATTATTGGATCTTGTATTGTAGACTTTATTCTGAACAAAACTAGCTATACATCTGTATGTATTGCTAGTTTGAAAAATTTGTGTAGCGATATAATTCTAGGTCAGGATTTTCAGAAACAGCACAGATCACTTCAAATAATGTAGGAAGGAACTATGCCTGATCTTGTATTGTCAAAGCCACCAGTATTGTGTGGTTTTTCTGCTGCATCTGTTGAATGTCCTTCATTATTCACTAATTTATCCTCTAAGTTCAAGCCAATTGCTACAAAATCAAAACATTTTAGTAAAGATGATAGGAACTTTATCAACACAGAAGTAACTAATCTTTTACAAGAAGGTATCATAGAACCCAGCTCTTCCCCTTGGAGGGCACAAGTTATCATGGTTAAGGACCCCTTGGAGAGACAAAGAAAGAGACTGCATTGATTACTCTCAAACTATAAACCAGTTCACGGAGCTTGATGCATATCCACTACCTCGTATAGAAGAGATTATCAATACATTAGCTAAGTATAAGATATTCTCTACTTTTGACTTAAAAAGTGCTGACTACCAAATTCCTTTGAAGGAATCAGAGAAGAAATACACTGCGTTTGAAGCAAATGGGAAATTATATCACCACTGCAGTTCCTTTTGATGTAACTAATGGTGTGGCTGTTTTTCAGAGAGAGATGGACAAACTTGTTGAACAAGAAAACCTTAAAGATACTTTCCCTTATCTTGATAATATAACTATTGCAGGATGGTCAAGATTATAAATAATGATCTCCTTACTTCTTTATTTATTTATTTTTTACTCTCTTTTTCCTATTTTTTACTCTTTAACTTTCTTCTTTCATTCTCTTTCTACTTCTTCACACACTATATATCTCACGTTTTTCTATACTTTATTATCTAATATCTTTTCCTTATTCTTCTTTAAAAAGTTTTTTAAAACTATTGCAGGAAAAGACCAAGCTGAACATGATGAAAATGTACAACGGTTTTTAGATGTTGTACATTCTAAACATCTAACATTAAATGAGGCAAAGTTAATAACATCAGTGCCAACAATTAATATTATTGGTTATTGGGTTGGAAATGATATAATCAAGCCTGCTTCAGAAAGACTCTGCCCACTCCAAGAGATACATGTTCCAGTCACATTAAACTCTCTGCAAAGGGTTCTTGGGATGTTTGCATATTATGTTCATTGGATACCAAATTTTTCTGACAAAATTCAACCTTTGATTAGAACAAAATCTTTCCCCCTTGACTCTACAGCAATTGGTGCCTTTACTTCTTTAAAGAAACAATTAGAATCTGCGACATTACACGCCATCGATGAGGATCTCCCCTTTGTTGTTGAATGTGATGCCTCTGATTTAGCAGTATCAGCAACATTAAATCAAGGAGGACGACCAGTGGCTTTCATGTCACGTACTCTCCAAGGTATTGAATTGCACTACCCTCCCATCGAAAAGGTAGCTATACCAATTATTGAAGCAGTGAGGAAATGGAGTCATTTCCTTGCTCGCCAGCACTTCACTTTGATAACAGATCAGCGTTCAGTAGCTTTTATGCGGGATAGTCGGAAACAGTAAAATTCATGAGTGGAGGATTGAATTATCTGCATATAGTTATTCAATTGAGTACCGCCCTGGTAAGGATAATGTTGCTCCAGATACATTAACTCGAGCATTTTGTGCCTCTGTTCATTCTTCTGCACTCACTGATCTTCACAATGGGCTGTGTCATCCTGGAATCACACATTTGTTGCACTATGTTCGTTCCAAAAACGTACCTTTCTCTACAGAAGATGTTGTGAGGAAGGGGTTAATAGGTATAGTTGATTTAGACTAAGAACCCTTTGTATTGTAGAAAGTAGATGAGCTTCAAGGATGAGAAAAAGGAGATAGCGACAGTCCGGGAAGAACTGGGGTAAAGGGCATGAACAACTCTCTAGTGCGCATGGGTAATGAGACAAATGAATATTGCAAACACGCCCATCATGACAAGATGTCTCATTTAAATGCACATGCGATGTATGATGTGGGAGGCACCAGGGGCGGTACCGGTAGATTGTGCACCTCAGTGCTCTGATTTGAAAGGAGCCCGAAGGGGAGGAATAAAGATGTAACAAATGTAAAATGATATGAATAAAAGAGAGTGGCTTTCCCGACCTCGGTGTGTCTCGACAGGGGAGGCACCCGACTCTGCAGACTTGCTAATAAATACACTTGTTTCTCTAATTTCTCTAGCATCGTGATTGTGAGCACTCGCTTTTTGCACCTCACAAGCCTGGGGGCTCGTCTTGGGATCGCCACTCCGGCCAGCTGGCGGCGGTATACGGGAGAAGGGACGGTGCACCCCGCTGATTCAGGGGCCCTGGACCCCTTGCTTGCCGTCAGCGGTTTGAGCGAGTGATATCCCAGACCAGAGATTAGAGAAACAAGTGGGAGTAGTTGGAAATCGCGAGGAGACAAATCGAGTGATTCTTGTGCACAGGACCCGGGTAAGAAAACGACTATTAAGTACTACTCGGGCGATTAAATAGATCGGGGGGGAATTCCGATCGGGAGAATGGGCAATGAAAACGGAAAGCCCAAAAGGGAGGGGAAGGGCGGTAAGCCTGACCCCCGCATTCTGCCTGATAGTCCGTTGGGGCGAATGCTGAGCCTCTGGGGGCAAGGAAATACCCAGGGATTTTATATATGTGATAATTATTTTGTTTATTGTATTTGTAGACCACAGTGTAAGAGTAAGTAAGTAAGTAAGTACGTTTTATTAGAATCAAAAATGTCCTCTGTAGGTAGGTGTATGTTCCTTTAAATAAATGAGGTCATGGTGAAAGGCGACGAACAGCTGAAAGATAACGACTAACTGTTTGTATCCTCGTAACCTAGAAGGGGAAGTTGTAAAATCACCTTTTGGTTTTTCTGATGTTCTTTTAGATTTCTAGTCAGTAAAGTTAATTTGGAAAATTGTTACTAGTGCTAGGAATTGGACATTTAAAATAGTGGTGAATATGAATTGAAATAATTGGAAATAAGTTAATTGGTAAACATTCAAGTTTAGAAAGAAAGGAGAGAGAGGCAGTTAGGAGATAACAGAAGTAGAAAAACGACAGGCGTGAAAGTAATAAAGCAGGAGGAGTCAATGGAAGATTTCAAAAAGAAAGGTGAATGAATTTGCAAGGAGGCTAGAATATTTGAGAAGCAAGAAATTGAGTTTAGAATAAGAAAGAAGGCATACCAGAAAGGATTAAATTTGGAAGCATTAGGATAAAGTGAAGAGACTGCTTTAAAGAGAAAAGTGAAGGACAGACACAGATTATCCCTTGCGGCACCCATAAACTGAGAGGGCTAAAAAAAAACTCACCCTATATCCCTGATGGGGGAGGAAATGGATTAGGGCTTTGGAGGAGGAGAACGTGGGACGATTATTGACCATGGAAGATTTGAAGGCACTGTTGGTAAAATTGACAGAACTACTGAAGATGGATGGTATAAACTGATGCGAACAATGTAATAAGCAATGGCATACTGTTTGACACAGTCAGGCAGAGGGTATGGCAGGCCCTCAGACAATGTAATCCAGCAGCCTATCTGGAAAACCAGCTGAAAAGGTGGAGAGTTGATTGATGAACATTATATTATGAACTACTGTGGTGGATGTCATTCTTCTTAAAGTCAAGCAGATTGGAGAAGGTGGTGAGATTGTCATTAATTTCCCACCCCCGATTCAGCGAACAGTTGGTCTCTGCGGTCGAGAAATATCGCAAAGATAGGAAAAAGACTTGCAAACCAGCAGGAGGAGCTGTTGTCAATAAACAATGGACCTGGTTGAAAAGACAAGTGAGTCCTATGATGGAACCAAGCAGGGCCAGAGAATTACATGCCAATAATGAATGTCTTTGGGGAACGTTTCCTCAAAAAGTCTTATCAGGAGTGAAATTAATCTGGATATAAGCCCTAACAGGACTGGGGTCCCCAAGAGAGAAAAGGACTTAAAGGAGGATTTGTTGGTATTGTTCCATAAGTGAAAAGCGATGTAAGAGAGTGAGAGAAATAATAATAATAATAAATAAATAAAACTTCAGAATGTAGGACAGAGGATGATAACCTTGGGAAAAGGCAGGATATAGTTCAGACTAGATTAGGTATAAGCCCTGTAGTGTTGTTTATGATGAATAAGGTAATTAAGAGGTTTGGTAGACCTACAGAAATCAGCTTTGACAACGGATTGTTTTCATTTAGGGAGTAGCCAAGTTGGCGATAGAGACCCTTACAGTAAAATACACATTTGGGTATGTAACACCTGCAGACACAGGCATGGTGGAAAGAATAAATGGAACATTGAAGGTTAATATAAATAAGATTTGTTTAATTACAAAGTTGAATTGGATCGATGCCCTGCCATTGGCACTGAAGGGATGTTGCATGCAAACTAACCGAGCAGGTGGCACAATGGAGAGGTCCCTACAAGAGACCAAGTTTGGAACAGTTAAATATAGAATTTTAAAAGTATATGAAACAGTTAATTATGATATACAAGTCTATTTATGAAAAGGTAAAGTAAAAGCTGTTGGAGGTGGACCAGGAGGAAGGACCCTTTAAACCTGAAGACAAGGTGTATGTATGAGTTTTCTAAACTACCGACCGATGTTCAGGTAGAAGGTTGATATACCTGGTACCATTTCAATAATTACATCAGGGCCGTCCCGCAGGTATGAATAGATAATAGCCCTGAGGTAATGAACAGGAGGACAAAGATGTGAGAAAAGAGTAGAGGTTTAACAAGAACATTGTTTGACATCAGTGGTGGGCAAAATAATGGAAAGGATACTTTAGACAATATATAAGAATTTGGATAAATAGGGTAGGATTAGGAAGAATTTGCATGGATTTGTGATTGTGATGTTTGACTAATCTTGAATTTTTTGAAAAAGTTATTACGGAAATTGATGAGGGTAAAGTGGTGGATGTTGTCTAGATGAACTTCAGTAAGGCCTTTGACAAGGTTCAATAAGGAAATACGGTTGGTTAAGAAGGGTTAGTAAGGAATAGCAAGATGGATTAAAAAGTGGCTGTATGGGAGATGTCAGAGAGCAATGGTGGATGGATGTTCGTCAGGTTGGAGGTCAGTGACTAGAAGGGTACCTCGGGGATGTGTGTTGTGTCCACTGTTGTTTCTCATGTGAATCTATAATCTGGATGTTGGTGTGGTAAAATAGATTAATAAGTATGTAGATGATACTAAGATAGGGGGTGTTGTGAATAATGAAGTAGATTTTAAAAGTGTACAGAGAGATTTAGATCATTTGGAAGAGTGGATTGAAACATGACAGATGGGTTTAATGTTGATAAGTGTGAGATGATACATCTTGGCAGGACAAATCAAAATTGAACGTACATGGTAAATGATTGTGAATTGAGGAATGAAGTTGAACAGAGGGATCTAGGAATAACTGTGCATAGTTCCCTAAAGGTGGAATCTCATGAAGATAGGATGGTAAAGAAAGATTTTGGTGTGTTGGCCTTTATAAATCAGAGCATTGTGTATAGAAGTTGGGTTGTAATGTTAAATTGTACAAGGTATTGGTGAGGTCAATTGTGGAATATGGTGTATAATTTTGGTAGGCATAATTATAGGAAAAAGGTCAACAAAATAGAGAGAGTACAGAGGGGATCAATTAGAATGTTGCCTGGGTTTCAGCAACTAAGACACAGATAAAGGTTGAACAAGTTAGGTCTTTATTATTTGGGAAAGATAGAAGGGGTCCCAACAAATACAAGGGAATGATGTATTCCTAAGGAACTATTTACTGGCAGTATCTCGTTCTATTACAGAATTAAAAACCAAGGGGCTGCTGGCACAGAGTCCCCATCTCGACTTTCCAATCCATTCTGTGAAAGCGGGGGACTGGGATCTTGTAACATCATGGAAGGAAGAAAAGTTGCAACCCCGTTGGACTGGTCCATATTTGGTACTAATGACCATGGAAACAGCAGTGCGGACAAAAGAAAAAGGGTGGACATACGCAAGTCGAGTTAAGGGTCCTATGGAGGCCCCACCAGAAAATATCAGCCCGTGGACTGTGCGCAAAGGAGAGGAACCATTGACGTTAATATTTACCAAGAACCCGCGGGGAAAAATGAAGATTTCGTGTTGGTGGGTCGTGTGTAGGGTGGTTACCCAACTCGTGAGTAATATAACATGCATAAAAATCACAATACCACAGAATAGAAGGTCCACCACCATCCCATTTGATGTATGTAAAGGAAAATGGTGGTGCGGCTATAGAATGTATGTATGCACCCATCCCTGTAAAGATTGGCACTACCAGTCCTCTTGGGGAGGAGGGGTTTGAGTGCTATACAAGAAATAACCCAAAGGGACAGGACATGGGAATGGTGCTCAACTGCAATCAGACGTATAACATTGGAGAACTCAATGAAGGAAGCCAACGACAAAAGAGAGGGGTGAAAGGATCATTCTACACACACATATATATAGATGCGATAGGGGTGCCAAGAGAGGTACCCGATGAATTCAAAGCCAGAAACCAGATAGCTGCGGGCTTTGAGTCCATACTCTTCTGGTGGTCCACAATTAATAAAAATGTGGACTGGATCAACTACCTATACTACAATCAACAACGCTTTATAAAATACACTCGAGATGCGGTTGAAGGATTAGCGGAACAACTGATATTGCCAGGCCTAATGGCCTGGCAAAATCGCATGGCCTTAGACATGCTACTGGCTGGAAGGTTCGACCAGCCCCGACGCGAGGTTCGATCGCCCGGCGCGAGGGAGCTGACATCCCCCCGATGCGGGAGCTTGATCGCCTCAGCACGGAGGGCCTGAAGGCCGCTGGCTACGGGTGTCGAGATCGTTCTGTCAACTGAGGCTCGAGGCCCACGACCGAGGAAGAACAAAGGGAAGGATTTGAACTTTATTTCGCCTTCCAACACAGTGAGGAATGTGTAGGAGTCACTGCGGTGAATGTTCATGTTAAAATGTGTTTTTGGGTGATCTGTTACTTTTAATTGTATGACTGACCTGGCCAATAAAATTCCTCGTATGTTGCAAATCATACTTGGCAAATAAAGTGTGGTTCTGATTCTGATTTATTTCTCATACCAGGGTTCATACACTTGGAACAGCTATAATTTCAAGGATTTTCAAGGTCCAAAAATCCAATTTCCAAGGACCAAAATTCAGTAAACATTGATGGTTTATCGGAGACGTATATCAATTGCTTGGTATTTGATGATTTGATTCTGTACCAAATAACAGCAAGTAAGAAGGTTGGCTGGTCACCAGGTAAGATTTGATTGAAAATCATGTTTTGCACACCTCTCGTACAAACAACACAGCAGAAAAATCAACTTTCAACTCAAAGTTCCTTCGAAGTTATGAACCATTTATATAGCTCGAAACATTGCCAAAGGCCTATTGGAATTTGGAGTTGAGACCTTGTTTTCTGTTGTGTTACTTGTGTGATCTGATATACAGGCACTGATTTTCAGGGGAATCTGAAAAGGTGATCAGTCAATCCATTGGTCCACGTTGCACAGAATGACACTAAACTACATAATAATTAATTACACACAATAAATATAATAATAATAATAATAAACTTTATTTCAGACTCAAGGCCCAGACAAGGGGCAACATTACATAAAAATACACTGCATATTTAAAAATATCATAAAGTACATATAAAATCTTAGTATATCACTTATAAAAGCATCATAAATTATATATTAAGAAAAAAAACACAATACATGAATTAAAATCCAGAATAAAAGAATGATCAATGTTCTACAACGAGACAACGATACCAGTGTCTCCACAACTGGGATTCGTAGCGTGTAGCTAAACCTAATGTTTGACAAGGCCACAATAATTACATTTTTAGAGTCATTTATCCTGCAAATCAATTTATACATATGATTTCTTAGGATAGCTTCTAAAGGACTGACTCCTGCAGCCACAAACATGTTACTAGCATTACACCATCTAGGTTTCCTTAGTAGTGTTCTCATGGCATCATTATATGACACCTTTAGTCTCTGCAAACTTGTCTTTCCATAGCTTGACCACAGGTGCGCAGTATAGAGTGGTGTGCAATATGCTCTAAATAGCGACATCTTAACCACATCTGCACACGCACCAAACTTACGCAAGAGAATATTTACCTGTATATACAGCATGCGTTGTTGCCTATCACCTCATCATCTGTCGTTTGTTCTGTAATAAAATGCCCTAGATATTTTACCTTATTACAGACACTAAGATTATTGTCAGACAACTAAAAATCAGGACATTTTAGACATTTATCCTCTTTGGTTCTGCAGATTATAACAGCACTCTTACCAGCATTATATTTAATATCATGTTCCACACCATACACAGAACATATAGTAAGGAGCTGCTGTAGACCAGCGCTAGATGGACTAAAGACCACAAGATCATCTGCATAGATAATATGGTTCACTAAAATATTACCAATCATGCACCCAGTATTACAGGCTTTCAATTGTTTGGACAGATCGTCATTATAAAGATTTAAAAGGACTGGGGACAAAATCCCCCCTTGTCTAACACCATTGCTGAAACCCTATTGCCCCATTTTATTTGCATAGTCTGGTGGGCATACTAGTAGGCCAGATTTCTCACAATGTATTTAGGCACCCCTCTTTGACTCATTTTAACGAACAGCTTTCTGTGATTAATACGATCAAAGGCTTTGAAAGCATCAATAAAGCACATAAGGATTGAAGAGTTTTTGCTGAGTTTTTGCCTTTATATTTGTTTACAATCTCCTTTAGGGCATATATGCATAAGTCATTGCCATGTTTAGCTTTAAAACCAATCTGGTTATCTGTGGAGTTAACAAACTCATTTATTCTATCCAGCATAACTCTTTCTATAACCTTTCACAATATGCTGGCTAAAGATATGGGCGTGTAATTATTTAGGCTGCCTACTTTGCCAGCTTTGTCCTTAATGACCGGCACTAACAGAACAGACAACATTGACTCTGGTAACAAGCCATGAATCATAAAGCCAGTAAAACAAATAGCAAGGAGAGGAGCTATCCTCATACTCACATACTTAAGATGTTCAGCAGAAATATGATCCAAGCCACTTGCATTGTTGTTGGACAGCTTGTTCATGGCATTATACACCTCTGAGAGGGGGCGCTGTCCTGTACGGCTGTCCATTTTTTTCATTTCTTTTTCGTTATATTTAGTACGTTAAAGTGTGTAGTTGGGGGTCTAATATTTTTATGTGTGGGGGTGGGGGGGAGGGGGAAACTGCATTTTCTAGTCCCTACCTGGTCAGGGAGGCTGCGTTCCTCCGAGCAGCACCTTCGACCAGTCCTCGCGGCCTACCAGCGGGGCCTGGAGCGGCGTTTCCTGAGTGGACCTGGCCAGAACCTCGGCTTCGGCGGCGGCACAGCGCTGGAGCGCTATCGCGGAGTGGGCGATGCCTTGCCTGGGTCGCCGCGCTGGAACTCCGGTATGCTGGGATCTGCCGATTCAACATCGTGGTGCTGCAGGTCTGTGGAGCGGTGAGCCGTGGGCAGCGGCGCTGACTTTGAACATCGGGAGCCTGGGATCTCTCGCCGAGGTCACCAGTGGTGGAGCTCCGTCCAGCGCGGCCTGTTGGCTTTGGAAGCCGTGGTCTCCAGTAAGGAGGAGGCCGTTCCAGGCATCCCAAGCCGATGACAGGAATCTCCCGACGCCGGAGCACCATCACCCGGCAAGAGGGCCTGAAACATCGGGCCTCCGTAGCGGCGACTGTGGAGGCCTCAATAGGCCCGACTATGGGTGGACAAGAGGATGGGGACTGGACTTTGTGCCTTCCCTCACAGTGGGAACCATTGTAGGGGGGATGTTTTTATGTTTTAATGATAAACTTCTTCTTTAATGCTATGTTGTACTTTTATTAGTGTGCTGCAAGGACATCTGAATTTCCCCTGAAAATGGGATAAATTAAGTATTTATTATTATCATCATTATTATGTGACATAATCACCATTGAGTCACTACTCTCAATATTGTCCACCCTATACAAGTCACCTTGGACACAGTTGAATAAAGTACTATAATGTTGTTGCCATAACTCCGCGATATTAGCTGTTCCGGAGATTCCATCTACAGTGCATGGTAGATATGTTTTGCAACTGTTAAGAGCTCTCACTTCTTTCCAAAAATCTGTAGCCTTGTTACTTAGCAGCTTCTTAACCATGGAATCAACCCTCATAGCCAAACGTGGGCAGCAGGTGGGACTAGTGTAGATGGGGCATGTAGGTCAGTGTGGCACGTTGGGCCGAATGTCCTGTTTCCACGCTGTGTCACTGTGTCTCTCTGTCTCTCTCTCTGTCGCTCTGTCTCTCTCTCTGATTGTCTCTCTCTGTGTGTGTCTCTCTCTCGATATGTCTCTCTCTCTCTCTCTCTCTCTCTCTCTCTCTGTGTCTCTCTCTGTGTCTCTCTCTGTGTCTGTCTCTCTGTCTCTGTCTCTCTCTCTCTGTCTCTCTCTCTCTGTCTGTCTCTCTGTCTCTCTCTCTCTCTGTCTCTCTCTGTCTCTATGTGTGTCTCTCTCTCTCTCTGTCTCTCTCTGTCTCTCTCTCTGTCTCTGTATCTGTCTCTCTCTCTCTCTCTCTCTCTCTCTCTCTCTCTCTCTCTCTCTCTCTCTCTGTGTCTCTCTCTCTCTGTCTCTCTCTCTCTCTGTCTCTCTCTGTCTGTGTGTCTCTCTCTCTCTCTCTCTGTGTCTCTCATTGTCTCTCTCTCTCTCTGTCTCTCTGTCTCTGTCTCTGTCTCTGTCTCTCTCTCTCTCTGTCTCTCTCTCTCTGTCTCTCTCTGCCTGCTAGAGGGGATTTGGACCCGATTCAGACAATGCCAACTGCTGGCTGGCAGGGGGCAATGGACCGAAGGGCCTGTTTTGGCCGCCCGGACTGCCCACATCCACGCCGTTGCCCCGCAAGGTCGGCTTGGTGAGTTTGGAAGGGGTTTGGGGCAAATGGTTTGGAAATGAGACAGAAATCGGCCTGAAGGGCTATATTAAGGGTGACTATAGGGTGAATGATAAAATGCTGGGATCGGCCTACAAGCACCTGTGCATGCTCCCCCTGTTGCATTAAAGGGAATGCATGTATCACTGGCTGCATTGCTGCCTCTCCCGCTGCATGGCCGCGCTTTCATCCTCACCTGCTCTTCACAGCTGGATTCCCGCACCACTTCCGGTTGAGTGACAAACCCCCTGTCTACAAAGGCGCTTCCGGGGGGAGGGGGGACGCTTTAGAGCGGCGCACCGGCGCTGGCAAAGCGGGACGGCGGGTCTCAGGCGTCCGGGTGGAGGGCGAAACGTCGCAGATTTGGCTCCGGGGTGTTTTTGTTGTTGTTTTTTGGGGCATTGAGGGTGGGATGGAGAGAAAAAAGGAGGGGGAAGGATGAAGGGATGGAGAGAGGGAAAGGGGGGAGAGAGTGTGAGAGAAAGTTTGGGAGAGTTTTGAGAAACAGTTGAGGTCGTTTTGGAGAGATTGAGAGAGAGAGAGAGAGAGAGAGAGAGAGGGAGAGAGGGAGTAAGGGAGGGGGAGAAAAAAAAGGGAGGGGGAGAGAAAGGGGAGGAGGAGGAACAGAGAAAGTTTGGGAGAGTTTTGAGAGTTTGAGAAAGTTTTGAGAGTTTGAGAAAGTTTTGAGTAAGTTTGGGAGAGATTGAGAGGGAGAGAAGGAGGGAGAGAGAGAGGGAGAGAGCGAGAGATGGAGAGAGAGATGGGGGGGGTGGTAGGGAATGAGTGTGAGAGAAAGTGGGAGAGTTGGAAAGATTTGAGAACGCTTTGAGATAGTTTTGGAGAGAGGGAGAGAGAGAGAGAGAAAGGGTAATAGAAAGGATGGTGAAGGAGAGAGAGAAGGAGAGAAGAAGGAGAGATAAGAGGAGGGGGAGAGGGGTGAAGGGGAGATAATAGAGAGAGAGAGGGGATAGGAATTTTGGAGTTTTGAGGAATGAGTCAGACTCATTTCATCTCTCCCTTCCTCTATCTTCTCTCTATCGCACTTCCCCCCCCTGTGTGTCGGAGAGAGGGAGAGAGGGAGGGAGGGAGAGAGGGAGAGAGAGAGAGGGAGAGAGAAAGAGAGGGAGAGAGAGAGGGAGAGAGGAAGGGTAAAAGGAGGGGGAGGAACGGAGAGAGGGAGGGAGCGAGGGAGAGAGAGGGGGGGCGAGAAAGAGGGACGAGGCAGAGAGAGAGAGGGAGAGATGGATGAGTGTGAGAGGGAGAGAAGTATTCACCTCTCCCTCCATCTCTGGCATCACGATGGCCCAGCGGTAGAGTTGCCGCCTCACGGCGCCAGAGACCCCGGTTCCATCCCAACCACGGGTGCTGTCTGTGCGGAGTTTACACGTTTAAACTTTCTCTCCCCGTGACCTGCGTGGGTTTTCTCCGGGCGCTCCGGATTCCTACCACATTCCAAAGTGTGCAGGGATCGCTGGACGACACGGACCCGGTGAGCCGAAGGGCCTGTTTCCACGCTGTATCTCCAAACTAAACTAGTGTGTGAACGGGCGATCGCTGGACGGCAGGTACCCGGTGGGCCGAAGGGCCTGTTTCCGTGCTGTATCTCCAAACTAAACTAGACTAAACTGGTTGAAGAACATATTTCAAACATCGAGTTGTCCACAAAGTGTAAAAGATGTTTTCATTTTATTGGGAAAGGCCACTAAAGAAAACGGAGTAAGAGTTGAGTCTAGGAGCAAAGAGGTCCTTCTGCAGTTGTACAGGGCCCTGGTGAGACCACACCTGGAGTATTGTGTGCAGTTTTGGCCTGTGGGCCTTCATAACAAGAGGAGTTGAGTCTAGGAGCAAAGAGGTCCTTCTGCAGTTGTACAGGGCCCTGGTGAGACCACACCTGGAGTATTGTGTACAGTTTTGGCCTGTGGGCCTTCATAACAAGAGGAGTTGAGTCTAGGAGCAAAGAGGTCCTTCTGCAGTTGTACAGGGCCCTGGTGAGACCACACCTGGAGTATTGTGTGCCCCCCCACACGCACGCCCTCCACGCGCGCATGCACGAACGCCACCACTCTGAAGTTAACTAACGATTGAATTTAATAGGTGGTGGACACAAATGCTGGAGAAACTCAGTGGGTGAGGCAGCATCTATGGAGCGAAGAAAATAGGCAACGTTTCGGGCCGAGACCCGTCTTCAGATGCTGGGGACAAACTTGCAAATCTGCTCTGAAAGTAAAAACTGCAATTCCTTTCAACTTGATCCCTCTCTCTCCCCTCTCCTCTCCTCTCTATCTTTCCCTCTCCCTCTCCTCCCTCCCCCCTCTCTTTCTCTCTCCTCCTCTGTCTTTCCCTCTCCCTCTGTCCTTTCTCTCTCTCCCTCTCTCTGTCTCTCTCCCCCTCCTCTCCTCTATTTTCCCTCTCCCTCTCTACGTTCTCTCTCTCTCTCAAAGTCAAATGTGGGTCCCTTGAAGGCAGACACGGGTGAAATTATTATGGGCAACAAGGAAATGGCAGAAGAGTTGAATAGGTACTTTAGATCTGTCTTCATTAAGGAAGACACAAACAATCTCGCTAATGTACTGGAGGGCAGAGGATCTAAGGGGGTAGAGGAACTGAAAGAAATTTTCATTAGGCGAGAAATAGTATTGGGTAGTTTAATAGGACTGAAGGATGATAAATCCCCTGGGCCTGATGGTCTGCATCCCAGGGTTCTCAGGGAGGTGGCTCCAGAAATAGTGGATGCATTGGTGATTATTTTCCAATTTTCAATAGATTCAGGATCAGTCCCTGTAGACGCCCAGGGACCGTTGCAGGAGGTGGAGCAGCGTCCGGGTAGTGAGTAGTTAAACAGCGCGGGACTTTGCTTTCCAGACGCCCAGGGACCTTTGCAGGAGGTGGAGCAGCGTCCGGGTAGTGAGTAGTTAAACAGCGCGGGACTTTGCTTTCCAGACGCCCAGGGACCGTTGCAGGAGGTGGAGCAGCGTCCGGGTAGTGAGTAGTTAAACAGCGCGGGACTTTGCTTTCCAGACGCCCAGGGACCGTTGCAGGAGGTGGAGCAGCGTCCGGGTAGTGAGTAGTTAAACAGCGCGGGACTTTGCTTTCCAGACGCCCAGGGACCGTTGCAGGAGGTGGAGCAGCGTCCGGGTAGTGAGTAGTTAAACAGCGCGGGACTTTGCTTTCCAGACGCCCAGGGACCGTTGCAGGAGGTGGAGCAGCGTCCGGGTAGTGAGTAGTTGAACAGCGCGGGACTTTGCTTTCCAGACGCCCAGGGACCGTTGCAGGAGGTGGAGCAGCGTCCGGGTGGTGAGTAGTTAAACAGCGCGGGACCAAAACTGCAACGTTCCATTCAAGTTTCCTATAAGTGGGGAAGCCTCTGATTGGTGGAAGAGGACCAAGAGAAAGCAGCTGATTGGTGGAAGAGGACAAAGAGAAAGCAGCTGATTGGGAGTCAGATCCCTGCTGATTTCCTCCACCAGTTTTGTATTGTATCCAGGGTAAGGGGGGAAGTATGAGTGCCAGGGCAGTTTCCTGTTCCGGATGTCAGATGTGGGAGGTCATGGAGTCTGATACCCCTCCAGACGTTCACATCTGTGTCAGGTGCGTAGAGATGGGGTTCCTAAGGGACCGTGTTAGGAACCTGGAGCAGCAGCTCGATGACCTCTGTCTGATCAGGGAGAGTGAGGAGGTCATAGAAAAGAGTTATAGAGAGGTGGCCACTCCAGGACCACGGGAGGCAGACAAGTGGGTCACAGTTAGGAAGGGCAAGGGGCAGAGGCAGGGACTAGTGAGTACCCCAGTGGCTGTTCACCTTGAAAATAAGTACTCCTGTTTGAGTACTGTTGAGGGGGACAGCCTTCCTCCGAATAGCAACAGCGGCCGGGCCTCCGGCACAGAGACCAGCCCTATTGCTCAGAAGGGTAGGGAAAAGAAGAGGAGGGCAATAGTAATAGGGGACTCTATGGTTAGGGGGTCGGATAGGCGATTCTGTGGACGCAGTCAGGAGACCCGGATGGTAGTTTGCCTCCCTGGTGCCAGGGTCAGGGATGTGTCTGAACGCGTCCAAGATATCCTGAAATCGGAGGGAGAGGAGCCTGAGGTTGTGGTACATATAGGTACCAATGACATAGGTAGAAAAAGAGAAGAGGTCTTGAAAGGAGAATTTAGGGAGTTGGGAGGAGAGTTAAGGAGAAGGTCTACAAAGGTAACAATCTCAGGATTACTACCTGTGCCACGTGACGGTGAGAGTAGGAATGGAGTGAGGTGGAGGATAAATGCGTGGCTGAGGAACTGGTGCAGCGGGCAGGGATTCAAATTTCTGGATCATTGGGATTTCTTTTGGGGAAGGAGTGACCTGTACAGAAAGGACGGGTTGCACTTGAACCCGAGGGGCACCAATATCCTGGCGGGGAGATTTGCAAAGGCTACTGGGGAGACTTTAAACTAGAACGGTTGGGGGGAGGGACTCAAATAGAGAAAGCTAGTGGAAAATGTGAGAGGCAGGAGGCAGAGAAGGGAAGCACTCGGACCCAAAATGTAGGGGAGAAAGAAGAAAAAGATAATAAACAAAGAATAAGTGGTGGTGGGTTTCTTAAATGTGTATATTTTAATGCTAGGAGCATTGTAAGAAAGGTGGATGAGCTTAGAGCCTGGATTGACACCTGGAAGTATGATGTTGTGGCGATCAGTGAAACATGGTTGCAGGAGGGCTGTGATTGGCAAATAAATATTCCAGGATTTCGTTGCTTCAGGGGTGATAGAATTGGAGGGGCAAGAGGAGGGGGTGTTCCATTGCTTGTCAAGGAAGATATTACAGCAGTGCTTTGGCAGGATAGATTAGAGGGCTCGCCTAGGGAGGCTATTTGGGTGGAACTGAGAAATGGGAAAGGTGTAGCAACACTTATAGGGGTGTATTATAGACCGCCAAATGGGGAGCGAGAATTGGAAGAGCAAATATGTAAGGAGATAGCAGATATTAGTAGTAAGCACAAGGTAGTGATTGTGGGAGATTTCAATTTTCCACACATAGACCGGGAAACACAATCTGTAAAAGGGCTGGACGGTTTGGAGTTTGTAAAATGTGTGCAAGATAGTTTTTTGCAGCAATATATAGAGGTACCTACTAGAGAAGGGGCAGTGCTGGACCTCCTGTTAGGAAATGAGACAGGGCAGGTGGCGGAGGTATGCGTCGGGGAGCACTTCGGGTCCAGTGATCACAATACCATTAGTTTCAATATAATTATGGAGAGGGTCAGAACTGGACCTAGGGTTGAGATTTTTGTTTGGAGAAAGGCTAACTTTGAGGAGATGCGAAAGGATTTAAAAGGAGTGAATTGGGACGTTGTTTTATGGGAAGGATGCAGAAGAAAAATGGAGGACATTTAAGGGTGAAATTTTAAGAGTACAGAATCTTTATGTCCCTGTTCGGTTGAAAGGAAATAGTAAAAAATGGAAAGAGACATGGTTTTCAAGGGAAATTGGACACTTGGTTCGGAAAAAGAGAGAGATCTACAATAATTATAGGCAGCATGGAGTAAATGAGGTACTTGAGGAGTATAAAGAATGTAAAAAGAATATTAAGAAAGAAATTAGAAAAGCTAAAAGAAGATATGAGTTTGCTTTGGCAAGTAAGGTGAAAGTAAATCCAAAGGGTTTCTACAGCTATATTAATAGCAAAGGGATAACAAGGAATAAAATTGGTCCATTAGAGAGTCAGAGTGGACAGCTATCTGCAGAGCCAAAAGAGATGGGGGAGATATTGAACAATTTCTTTTCTTCGGTATTTACGAAGGAGAAGGATATGGAATTATGTGAGGTAAGGGAAACAAGCAGAGTAGCAATGGAAACTGTGAGATTCAAAGAAGAGGAGGTGCGGACACTTTTGAAAAATATGAAAACGGATAAGTCTCCAGGTCCTGACAGGATATTCCCGAGGACATTGAGGGAAGTTAGTGTAGAAATAGCAAGGGCTATGACAGAAATATTTCAAATGTCATTAGAAACGGGAATAGTGCCGGAGGATTGGCGTACTGCGCATGTTGTTCCGTTGTTTAAAAACGGTTCGAAGAGCAAACCTAGCAATTATAGACCTGTTAGTTTGACGTCAGTGGTGGGCAAATTAATGGAAAGGATACTTAAAGATAATATATATAAGCATCTGGATAAGCAGGGTCTGATTAGGAACAGTCAACATGGATTTGTGCCTGGAAGGTCATGCTTGACTAATCTTCTTGAATTTTTCGAAGACGTTACTAGGGAAATTGATGAGGGTAAAGCAGGGGATGTTGTCTATATGGACTTCAGTAAGGCCTTTGACAAGGTTCCTCATGGAAGGTTGGTTAAGAAGATTCAATTGTTGGGTATTAATAATGGAGTAGCAAGATGGATTCAACAGTGGCTGAATGGGAGATGCCAGAGAGTAATGGTGGATGGCTGTTTGTCAGGTTGGAGGCCGGTGACTAGTGGGGTGCCTCAGGGGTCTGTGTTGGGTCCACTGTTGTTTGTCATGTACATCAATGATCTGGATGATGGTGTGGAAAATTGGATTAGTAAGTATGCAGATGATACTAAGATAGGTGGGGCTGTGAATAATGAAGTAGATTTTCAAAGTCTACAGAGAGATTTAGGCCATTTGGAAGAGTGGGCTGAAAGATGGCAGATGGAGTTTAATGCTGACAAATGTGAGGTGCTACATCTCGGCAGGACAAATCAAAATAGGACGTACACGGTAAATGGTAGCGAATTGAGGAATGCAGTTGACCAGAGGGATCTAGGAATAACTGTGCATAGTTCCCTGAAGGTGGAATCTCATGTAGATAGGGTGGTAAAAAAGCTTTTGGTGTGCTGGCCTTTATAAATCAGAGCATTGAATATAGAAGTTGGGATGTAAAGTTAAAATTGTACAAGGCATTGGTGAGGCCAATTCTGGAGTATGGAGTACAATTTTGGTCGCCTAATTATAGGAAGGATGTCAACAAGATAGATAGAGTACACAGGAGATTTACTAGAATGTTGCCTGGGTTTCAGCAACTAAGTTACAGAGAAAGGTTGAACAAGTTAGGTCTTTATTCTTTGGAGCGCAGAAGGTTAAGAGGGGACTTGATAGAGGTCTTTAAAATTATGAGCGGGTTAGACAGAGTGGACGTGGATAAGCTTTTCCCATTGAGAGTAGGGAAGATTCAAACAAGGGGACATGACTTGAGAATTAAGGGACAGAAGGTTAGGGGAACATTAGGGGGAACTTCGTTACTCAGAGAGTGGTAGCTGTGTGGAATGAGCTTCCAGTGGAAGTGGTGGAGGCAGTTTCGATGTTATCCTTTAAAAATTGATTGGATGGGTATATGGACGGGAAAGGAATGGAGGGTTATGGTCTGAGTGCAGGTAGATGGGACTAGGGGGAAGTATTTATTTTTAATTTTAAAAAAAATTAAAAAAATGTTCGGCACGGACTTGAGGGACCGAGATGGCCTGTTTCCGTGCTGTTATGGTTATATGGTTATATGGTTATACTAAACTAAATGCCCTTACTCAATTCTGGAAAACACTTCCGATGTCTCTCATAGGCAGAATAAACGCCATAAAGATGATCTTCCTCCCACAGATCCCGTACTAATAGCAATCAATACCGATATACCTTCCTAAGTATTTTTTTAAAAACTTGATTCTCTGATCACAAATTGTATTTGGGATTATAAAACACATAGAATCCATAAACGACATCTATGTAAATCCAAAGAAATTGGTGGATTGGCTCTCCCCAATTTTTTATACTATTATTGGGCAACGAATATTAAAAACGTAATCTAGTCGTTGGACAACACATGCCACCATGTAAAATGGTTAACAATGGAAAGAGAGGATTGTTCGCCTTTTAATATAGGCGCGATTCTTCTCTCTCCTATAAATTTGAAGAAAACAGTATATGAGAACAATCTGATTGTCCACGGTTCCCTGCGAATCTGGAAACAAGTGGTTAACCCTTAAACTGAGAAATGTATCTCTTCTCTTGCCAATTGCCAACAATCCTTCGTTCAAGCCATCTATTTTAGACAAAACGTTCACACATTGGGAAAGATTTGTAATAAAAAAATTCGGAGATATTTATGAGATGGGAACTCTGCTCTCATTTCAAGAATTACTGTCGAAATATCACCTGAAAGGTAGCCAATATTTTAGATATCTTCAAATACGAGACTATCTGAAATCCAAGATGTATGAATAGAAACTCAGTCAATCAAATTAATTTCATATTTGTATAATACCCTTTTAAATATAGAAATCCCATCGTCAGAAGTAATTAGAAGAGCTTGGGAAGATGAACTGAGCCTAAAAATTCTAAAAGACAGATGGGAGGAAAACCTTCTATTTATACGCAATTGTACGATTAACGTTAGGCATTCGTTAATCAAACTTAAAATACTGCACCGACTCTATTATTCAAAGTCTAAACTGAATAAGATATTTCCAAATGTATCTCCTATTTGTGATAAATGTATTCTTCAGGAAGCAACTATAATCCATTCCTTTGTCTTTTACATAAGTTCTGGAGAGGATTTTTTGATTTTTTTTCAAAAACACTAAACATACAATTGGATCCCGACACGGAATTGATCACTCTAGATACGTCAGAAGCCTGTTCTGAGCTATCACTATTTCAAAGACTTCCTTCATTATGGCCTGATAACGTCGTAAAAACTAATACTTAAATTTTGGAAACATACATCAATCCCTCCATCAGTACCACCACAGTGTGTCCCTCCATCAGTACCACCACAGTGTGTCCCTCCATCAGTACCACCACAGTGTCACTGCATCAGTATCACCACAGTGTGTCACTGCATCAGGAGCACCACAGTGTGTCACTGCGTCAGTACCACCACAGTGTGTCCCTCCATCAGTACCACCACAGTGTGTCCCTCCATCAGTACCACCACAGTGTGTCACTGCGTCAGTTCTGCCGCATTTTATCCCTCCATCAGTACTAACCCACTGTGCGTCACTCCATCAGTGGACGGAGAGAGGGCAGCCCAGAGAGGGGGAATAGAGAGCGTAGGAGAGAGAGTATCAGTTCAGAGAGAGTGACAGGAGTGAGGATGGAGGGAGAGAGAAAGAGAGGAGGGAGAGGTGCTGCATCATTCGCCATTTTATTTAGGTTTAGGACAATTCTGAGGCGGCAACGTTTCGGTTCTCTGAGTGTCCTGAGTCTTTGGGTCGTTCCTCCTCGGAGGTGATGAAGGCAGAGAATGATATTGTCCCATGGTATAGTCAAATGTATTCCAGGCACGCAGGCAATGAATGGTTACCGGGGTCAGCGGGAGTGTGGAGTTGAGGTTACAGTCAGTCAAGCCGCGATCATATTGAGTGGTGAAGCAGAGTGGAGGTGGGGGGGGGGGCATTTTAGTCCGAGGTGATGTGTTGAACTAATTCCTCAACCTGTGGACAAAGGTCGCCCAGTCCAGTCCACCTTCAAACTGGGCACCAGAAGCCCTGAGATGGTCCCTGGAATTTGGCATTGCCTTGCTGAGTGAAACGAATTGAAGGAAATCAGACAAACAACATGAGGTGGTGAGTTGGATCTGATGGAGTTTGAAACAATATCCCCTTTGCTGGAACAATGCCGCCTCTCCCAATTTCCATCACTCAGTATCTATCTCCACAATTCCCAGTCTTTGGAGTTTCTCAATCAATTCCCTGAATAAATCACAACCTGTCTGTCTCAGCAGGGATTTCACTCGGCTGATGTCATCTATTTGTGAATCATTTCAACATCTCTATTTTTAAACTCTGTTGAAACTTCACTGTCCCGGTGGAGACGGAAAATGGTATAAAATCTCCAGGCATGTTCTGCCCCAGCATTTCATTCCGAGACATTACCGGTAGCTCACGGGGACACGTCGCTGGGCAGAGAAAATGGGGCACAGTGAAAAATTGGAGCAATATTGGCGTGTGGAGAAAATCCTGTACGTGCTCATTGCTGCCGTTGGAGTCACTGGTAAGTGAGCAGAAAAATTCAAGTTTTATAACTCCGTGTGTTAACTGGTGTTGACCTGATTTTGATCATGTTACTAGTTCCCAACTGATGATCGTTGTACAAGAATATATGAGGAATATCAATCCTCGCAGTGAAATATTTGTAAATTAACGCTGTGATTTTTCTTATTTCCAGACAGCTGGAACTAACCCTCTTTTTCTCTCACTGCTGTCGGCCGCGAGCCACTAGAATGTTGTTCTTGCCTTCAGTGGGACCTTGCCCAGAGTTGTCCCAGTGCTCGGGACAGGCAGGCAGGCAGGCAGCTCTGCGGGACGGTGTGACTGGGAGAGAGGGGTTCACATTGTGAAGTTCACTGTGTCTGAGTTATTGATCAGAGTGAACACCCGCTCCTGTGGACACTGTGTCTCACTGTGGAGCCTGTCTGTCACAGTCGGATTCCACCCACAGCCTGTTGGTCAATAATTGGATCGATCTCCTGAACCAGTGGCCGCGGATCTACCGGCGTGTGTGTGTTGTTACTTCACCTGCACCATCTTGAGTCTGCTGAGATTAGCCGCTGTATGTCTAAACTAAACCGACTAACTCACCCCCTGTCTCTGTGCTTTGGTACATATATCCCACACCGTCCATACATGGGGATAATAGGTTGCATTCCTGGCACCGTCTGGATTTCGTGTGTGGGAAAGAACTGCAGATGCTGGTTTAAATCGAAGATAGACACAAAGTGCTGGAGTAACTCAGCGGGACGGGCAGCATCTCTGGAAAGAATGAATGGGTGACGTTTCGGATCAAGCCCCTTCTTCAGTCCCATTCCTTCTCTCCACAGATGCTGCCTGTCCCGCTGAGTTAGTCCGCTTTCTGCGTCGACCGTGTGGACCAGAAGGGGTGGACTCTCATTTGCAACAATTGGCCTCTGCTTCAGGAGGGAAGTGTGAAGGGCACCTTGTGTGGGGAGGGAGAGAAAGAGGAATATCAGGGATGATTGGATATGGCTGCCATTGTAGTGCGTTCTTCCCCCAGCTTTACCTTTACCTTTAGAAAGGAGATGAGGAGGAATTTCTTTAGAAAGAGGGTGGTGAATCTGTGCAATTCATTGCCGCAGACGGGGGTGGAGGCCAAGTCAATGGATAGTTTTAAGGCGGAGAGTGAGAGATTCTTGATTAGTGCGGGTGTCGGGGGGTTACGGGGAGAAGGCAAGAGAATGGGGTTGAGAGGGAAAGATAGATCGGCCATGATTGAATAGCGGAGTAGACATGATGGGCCGAATGGCCTAATTCTGCTCCTAGCAACTGCACTCTTGTGTAAAGTGTTTAAGAAGGAACTGCAGATGCTGGAAAATCGAAGGTAGACCAATGTGCTGGAGAAACTCAGCGGGTGAGGCAGCATCTATGGAGCGAAGGAAATAGGCAACTATTTCCAGTCTGAAGAAGGGTTTCGGCCGGAACGGTACCTGTTTCCTTCGTTCCATAGATGCTGCCTTACCCGCTGAGTTTCTCCAGCACTTTTGTCTACTCTTGTGTAAAGTCCTTTCTGAATAATTTCCCTTATCTGTGCTGAATGCTAACCTGGTTCTGGAAGGGCAGAGTTTGGGGATAATGCAATAGGTGAAGTAGTTTGCATCAAGAATCCATTGGGATAACCTCAGTGGAAGCTTGAGAGTGATGAGTGGTGAGTGTGGAATTCTCTGTCTCAGAGGGCGGTGGAGGCCGGTTCTCTGGATGCTTTCAAAAGAGAATTAGATAGGGCACTTAAAAATAGCGGAGTCAGGGGATATGGGAGAAGGCAGGAACGGGGTACTGATTGGGGATGATCAGCCATGATCACATTGAATGGCGGTGCTGGCTCGAAGGGCCAAATGGCCTCCTCCTGCACCTGTTGTCTACTGAACTCACTGTGGAATGAATCCATTAACGGAGCCACTCTGCTGCTGCTGCTGCGGATTCTAAGTTGTCCCTGCCTTCCCTCTGGAAGTCTCCATCCTCGTCCCATCAGATGCCGAGTTCCCAGAGCCCTGGTTAAACGCGGCCGGCCGGTCACGGTTAAGTCTCTGAAAGCGGCCCCATCACAGACTGTGAGCAGCAGCAGGGTTAACTATAGAAAGGACCATTGCGCCTATTGTAGCGGGTGGGTGGCTACTCGTTCCCTCCCCGCCCTTTACCCCGCCCGCCCGTCGCCTTATCTCTTGTCCCCTGAAGCAGCAGGCAGGTCGGGCACAGTCGGAGCCGGCTCTGACATTGTTAAACTTGCAGCAGCCGCGCACCGACTCCAACACTCCTGATCTTGAGCTGAAAGTCGAGCCGGTGTTCAGCCCCGGAGACCGTGTTGAGTAAATGCCAGTGTCCGTTCCCTTGTCTTTCCGCAGTGAATTTAGTGGCGATTGTGATCCTGTCCCGGGAAAGTGCGGCCTCTCCACCTGCACCACTCGCTACCTGGTGGCCATGGCAGCGGCCGATCTACTGGTCGCCATCAGCGATGTCATTTTTTATTGGATCCGATTACATTACTTTTATTCGAGTTTCCTGTCCATCACCCTGTGTGCAGTGTTAACGAAGTACTGAAGTCTGCAGCTACAGAATGTTCTGTCTGGTTCACCGTCACTTTCACTTTGATCGCTTTGTCGCCATTTGTTGCCAGAAGCTGAAATCTAAATATTGCACCGGGAAAACTGCGGCTGTGGTTCTGGCAACAGCCGGCGTTCTGCTCTGTCTGAATAACCTTCCCCGCTACTTCACACGGGAACCCCGGACAATCATCGACAATGTCCCGTGGGGCTGTGTCACGGTGGACAGTTATTACACTGACTTCGGGTGGTGGCAGTTGACTGGTTCGAACACGGTTTTAACTCCGTCCTCCCTTTCGCTGTAATCCTGCTGCTCAACGCTCTGACAGTCCGCCACATTTTAGTGGCCAGTCGGGTCCGTAAGGGGCTGAGGGTGAGAGCAAGGGGGAGAACCGCAGTGACCTGGAGA
>JAXLNO010000986.1:55164-108718 GCA_038087875.1 Malacoraja senta
TGAACATATTGAATGGCGGGTCGCAGGCTCGAAGGGCCGAATGCCTACTCCTGCACCTAATTTCAATGTTTCTACTGTTTCTATGTTTCACCTCTCCCACTCTCTCTCTCTCTCTCCCTCTGTCTTGCCCCCTCTCTCTTCGCTCTCTCTTCTCTCTCTTTCTCTCCATCCCCCTAACTCCCTCCCTTCTCTCTCTCCCCTCTCTCTCCCTTACCTACCTCTCTCCTCTCTCTCTCCCCTCTCCCTGTCTCTCCTCCCCCTCTCTCTCTCCCATCTCTCCCTGTCACCCTCTCTCCCCCTCTTTATTTCCCCCTGTCCTCTCCCCCGCTCTCTCTCCGTCTCGCCCCTCTGTCTCTCTCGCTCTCGCTCTCTCTCCCCTCTCTATTTCCCCTGTCGCTCCCCCTCTCTCTACTCTCGCCCCCTCTGTCTCTCGCCCCCTCGCTCTCCATCTCTCTCCCCCTCTCTCCACCCCCCTCTCGCTCTCCTCACTGTCACTCCCTCCCTCTATCCTGCCTCTCTCTCTCTCATTCTCTCCTCTCTCTCCCTCTCATCCACTCCCTCCCCCTCTCTCCCTCCCCCCTCTCTCTCCCCCCTCTCTCTCTCTGCCCATCTCTCTCTCTCTGCCCCTCTATCTCCCCCCTCTCTCCCCTTCTCTCTCTCTCTCCCTCCCCCTCTCTCTCCCTCCCCCTCTCTCTCCCTCCCCCTCTCTATGCCCCCCCCTCTCTCTCTTCCTCTCTCTCCCCTTCTCTCTCTCCCCTCTCTCCCCTCTCTTGCTCTCTCTCTAACCCATCACTCTCTCTCTCCCCTCTCTCTCCTCCCCCCCTCTCTCTAACCCCTCCCTCTCTTCCGTCACTCTCTCTCTCTATATCCCTCTCTCTCCCTGACTCTCTCTCTCATCGACTCTCGCTACCCCTCTCTCTCTCCCCTTCTCACCCCCTCTCTCACTCTCCCCCTCTCTCTCCCCCTCTCTCTCCCCCTCTATCTCCCTCTCTCTCTCCCCTCTCTCTCCCCCCTCTCTAACTCCCCCTCTCTCCCTCTCATTCTCTCTCTCCCTCTATCCCATCTCTCCTCTCTATCTCTCTCTCTCTCATTCTCCCTCTCTCTCGTTCACCCTCCCTCTCTCTCCGTGTCTCTCGTTCTCTTTCTCATTGTCCCTCTCTTTCGTTGTCCCTCTCTCTCTGTCTCTGTCTCTATCTCCCTCTCTCT
This sequence comes from Malacoraja senta, assembly GCA_038087875.1. NCBI lineage: Eukaryota > Metazoa > Chordata > Chondrichthyes > Rajiformes > Rajidae > Malacoraja > Malacoraja senta. The sequence continues at coordinate 56,371 of JAXLNO010000986.1, forward strand.
CTTTCTCTCTCCCTCTCGCTCTCTCTGACTCTCTCTCTTTCTCTCTCTCCCTCTCTCGTTCTCTCTCATTCTCTCTTTCTTTCTCTCTCTGTCTCTCTCTCAAACTTTGCACATGTCTGGAAGCCGTGTCCCACGCTAATTGATGAAAAAGGCAACTATCTATTTTTCTCACATATTTCCGCCTCTCATTTCTAGTCGAAACTATGTGAAATTTGTCAATAAAAGACCCCCGATAAAGAGTTTGGTGTGTGTGTGTGTGTGTGCGTGTGTGTGTGTGTGTGTGTGTGTGTGTGTGTGTGTGTGTGTGTGTGTGTGTGTGTGTGTGTGTGTGTGTGTGTGTGTGTGTGTGTGAGTGTGTGTGTGTGTGTGTGTGTGTGTGTGTGTCTGTGTGTGTTTGTGTGTGTGTGTGTGTGTGTGTGTAAAGATATATATTTAACGGTAAAACTAAACATATCCCAGTTTTTTTCTCTCCACTCCTCCTCCCCCTTCTCCTTTCTCGTTCCCCCTCTCCGCCCAGCTCGGACGGAGGCCGGGACAAAACACCGCTTTAAAAAAAACTAGACCTCGGATCGGAAAAAATGAATTAAATCTAAAACGATTGAAAGAAGAGAGAGAGAACGAAACGCGAAAAGAAAAAGAGATGCAGCCCATCAGGCCCTGGGGGATTTATCAGCCTTCAGTCCCATCAGTCTATCGAACACCATTTCCTGCCTAATGTGGATTTCCTTCCGTTCCTCTCTCACCCCAGATCCTCTGGCCACCACTATATCAGGAAGATTGTTTGTGTCCTCCTTAGTGAAGACAGATCCAAAGTACCTGTTCAACTCATCTGCCATTTCCTTCTTCCCCATAATAAATTCACCTGTTTCGGTCTTCAAGTGTCCAACTTTGGTCTTAACTCATTTTTGCCTCATCACATACCTAAAGAAGGCTTTTACTATCCTGCTTTCTATTCTTGGCTAGCTTACCTTCGCACCTCATCTTTTCTCCCCGTATTGTCTTTTTAGTTATCTTCTGTTGAGAGAGAGAGGGGGAGAGGGAGAGAGAGAGGGAGGGGGGAGAGAGAGGGAGAGGGAGAGAGAGGTGGGAGAGGGAGAGAGTGGGAGAGAGAGAGAGAGGGGAGAGGAGAGAGGGAGGGAGTGGGGGAGAGAAAGAGAGAGAGAGAAGGAGATAGAGGGGGAGATAGAGAGAGGGGAGAAGGAGAGCGAGAGGGTGTGAGATAGAGAGGAGAGTGCGGCGGAGATCTTGGATCCAGAACACAAAGTCCTGGAGATCCTGATGTAGCACCAGTTTCCAGAACAGGTCCTCTGACATCACCTGTTGCTAAGGGGAGGTGGGGGACCTCTGATTGGTCGCTGTGTACCCCCATACAGCATCATCTGTTGCCGGGGGGAAGGGGGCTACTGATTGGCCGAAGGGGAAGTGGACGATCCGATCCGATTGGCTGCCGCACCCCATCGTGACGTGACCTGTTGCCAGGGGGAGCCCGGAGCGGAGAGACTGCGGCCCGCCCGCCTCTGGGATGGATGCGCTCAGGGTGCGGATTGATTCATTAGCCGAAGCACTGAGGTGAGCGGATATTTCACCGCGCTCTTCACCTGCTCCCTGAACTTGGACTGGGTCACCGCGTAAATAAATGTGTTGGTGCAGCAGCTGAGATTCCTCAGCAAAAACCCGACGTTGTCAAAGATATGTTGAGAATCATTCAGATCATTTCCAAATCCTGTGATCTGATAATAGACGAAGTTTACAACATACGTCAGCCACAGGAGGATGAAGCTGCCGGAGATGGTGAAGAGTAAAACCACAGACCTCCTCCTGTTCTCCATCTCCGGGTCACTGCGGTTCTCCCCCTTGCTCTCACCCCTCAGCCCTTACGGACCCGACTGGCCACTAAAATGTGGCGGACTGTCAGAGCGTTGAGCAGCAGGATTACAGCGAAAGGGAGGAACGGAGTTAAAACCGTGTCGAACCAGTCAAATGCCACCCACCCGAAGTCAGTGTAATAACTGTCCACCGTGACACAGCCCCACGGGACATTGTCGATGATTGTCCGGGGTTCCCGTGTGAAGTAGCGGGAAGGTTATTCAGACAGAGCAGAACGCCGGCTGTTGCCAGAACCACAGCCGCAGTTTTCCGGTGCAATATTTAGATTTCAGCTTCTGGCAACAAATGGCGACAAAGCGATCAAAGGTGAAAGTGACGGTGAACCAGACAGAACATTCTGTAGCTGCAGACTTCAGTACTTCGTTAACACTGCACACAGGGGTGATGGACAGGAAACTCGAATAAAAGTAATGTAATCGGATCCAATAAAAAATGACATCGCTGATGGCGACCAGTAGATCGGCCGCTGCCATGGCCACCAGGTAGCGAGTGGTGCAGGTGGAGAGGCCGCACTTTCCCCGGGACAGGATCACAATCGCCACTAAATTCACTGCGGAAAGACAAGGGAACGGACACTGGGCATTTACTCAACACGGTCTCCGGGGCTGAACACCAGCTCGACTTTCAGCTCAAGATCAGGAGTGTTGGAGTCGGTGCGCGGCTGCTGCAAGTTTAACAAATGTCAGAGCCGGCTCCGACTGTGCCCGACCTGCCTGCCTGCTTCAGGGGACAAGAGATAAGGCGACGGGCGGGCGGGGTAAAGGGCGGGGAGGGAACGAGTAGCCACCCACCCGCTACAATAGGCGCAATGGTCCTTTCTATAGTTAACCCTGCTGCTGCTCACAGTCTGTGATGGGGCCGCTTTCAGAGACTTAACCGTGACCGGCCGGCCGCGTTTAACCAGGGCTCTGGGAACTCGGCATCTGATGGGGACGAGGATGGAGACTTCCAGAGGGAAGGCAGGGACAACTTAGAATCCGGCAGCAGCAGCAGCAGAGTGGCTCCGTTAATGGATTCATTCCACAGTGAGTCCAGTAGACAACAGGTGCAGGAGGAGGCCATTTGGCCCTTCGAGCCAGCACCGCCATTCAATGTGATCATGGCTGATCATCCCCAATCAGTACCCCGTTCCTGCCTTCTCCCCATATCCCCTGACTCCGCTATTTTAAGTGCCCTATCTAATTCTCTTTTGAAAGCATCCAGAGAACCGGCCTCCACCGCCCTCTGAGACAGAGAATTCCACACTCACCACTCATCACTCTCAAGCTTCCACTGAGGTTATCCCAATGGATTCTTGATGCAAACTACTTCACCTATTGCATTATCCCCAAACTCTGCCCTTCCAGAACCAGGTTAGCATTCAGCACAGATAAGGGAAATTATTCAGAAAGGACTTTACACAAGAGTAGACAAAAGTGCTGGAGAAACTCAGCGGGTGAGGCAGCATCTATGGAACGAAGGAAACAGGTACCGTTCCGGCCGAAACCCTTCTTCAGACTGGAAATAGTTGCCTATTTCCTTCGCTCCATAGATGCTGCCTCACCCGCTGAGTTTCTCCAGCACATTGGTCTACCTTCGATTTTCCAGCATCTGCAGTTCCTTCTTAAACACTTTACACAAGAGTGCAGTTGCTAGGAGCAGAATTAGGCCATTCGGCCCCATCATGTCTACTCCGCTATTCAATCATGGCCGATCTATCTTTCCCTCTCAACCCCATTCTCTTGCCTTCTCCCGTAACCCCCCGACACCCGCACTAATCAAGAATCTCTCACTCTCCGCCTTAAAACTATCCATTGACTTGGCCTCCACCCCCGTCTGCGGCAATGAATTGCACAGATTCACCACCCTCTTTCTAAAGAAATTCCTCCTCATCTCCTTTCTAAAGGTAAAGGTAAAGCTGGGGGAAGAACGCACTACAATGCAGCCATATCCAATCATCCCTGATATTCCTCTTTCTCTCCCTCCCCACACAAGGTGCCCTTCACACTTCCCTCCTGAAGCAGAGGCCAATTGTTGCAAATGAGAGTCCACCCCTTCTGGTCCACACGGTCGACGCAGAAAGCGGACTAACTCAGCGGGACAGGCAGCATCTGTGGAGAGAAGGAATGGACTGAAGAAGGGGCTTGATCCGAAACGTCACCCATTCATTCTTTCCAGAGATGCTGCCCGTCCCGCTGAGTTACTCCAGCACTTTGTGTCTATCTTCGATTTAAACCAGCATCTGCAGTTCTTTCCCACACACGAAATCCAGACGGTGCCAGGAATGCAACCTATTATCCCCATGTATGGACGGTGTGGGATATATGTACCAAAGCACAGAGACAGGGGGTGAGTTAGTCGATTTAGTTTAGACATACAGCGGCTAATCTCAGCAGACTCAAGATGGTGCAGGTGAAGTAACAACACACGCACGCCGGTAGATCCGCGGCCACTGGTTCAGGAGATCGATCCAATTATTGACCAACAGGCTGTGGGTGGAATCCGACTGTGACAGACAGGCTCCACAGTGAGACACAGTGTCCACAGAGCGGGTGTTCACTCTGATCAATAACTCAGACACAGTGAACTTCACAATGTGAACCCCTCTCTCCCAGTCACACCGTCCCGGAGAGCTGCCTGCCTGCCTGCCTGTCCCGAGCACTGGGACAACTCTGGGCAAGGTCCCACTGAAGGCAAGAACAACATTCTAGTGGCTCGCGGCCGACAGCAGTGAGAAAAAGAGGGTTAGTTCCAGCTGTCTGGAAATAAGAAAAATCACAGCGTTAATTTACAAATATTTCACTGCGAGGATTGATATTCCTCATATATTCTTGTACAACGATCATCAGTTGGGAACTAGTAACATGATCAAAATCAGGTCAACACCAGTTAACACACGGAGTTAATAAAACTTGAATTTTCTGCTCACTTACCAGTGACTCCAACGGCAGCAATAGCACGTACAGGATTTCTCCACACGCCAATATTGCTCCAATTTTTCACTGTGCCCCATTTCTCTGCCCAGCGACGTGTCCCCGTGAGCTACCGGTAATGTCTCGGAATGAAATGCTGGGGCAGAACATGCCTGGAGATTTTATACCATTTTCCGTCTCCACCGGGACAGTGAAGTTTCAACAGAGTTTTAAAAATAGAGATGTTGAAATGATTCACAAATAGATGACATCAGCCGAGTGGAAATCCCTGCTGAGACAGACAGGTTGTGATTTATTCAGGGAATTGATTGGAGGAAACTCCAAAGACTGGGAATTGTGGAGATAGATACTGAGTGATGGAAATTGGGAGAGGCGGCATTGTTCAGCAAAGGGGATATTGTTTCAAACTCCATCAGATCCAACTCACCACCTCATGTTGTTTGTCTGATTTCCTTCAATTCGTTTCACTCAGCAAGGCAATGCCAAATTCCAGGGACCATCTCAGGGCTTCTGGTGCCCAGTTTGAAGGTGGACTGGACTGGGCGACCTTTGTCCACAGGTTGAGGAATTAGTTCAACACATCACCTCGGACTAAAATGCCCCCCCCCACCTCCACTCTGCTTCACCACTCAATATGATCGCGGCTTGACTGACTGTAACCTCAACTCCACACTCCCGCTGACCCCGGTAACCATTCATTGCCTGCGTGCCTGGAATACATTTGACTATACCATGGGACAATATCATTCTCTGCCTTCATCACCTCCGAGGAGGAACGACCCAAAGACTCAGGACACTCAGAGAACCGAAACGTTGCCGCCTCAGAATTGTCCTAAACCTAAATAAAATGGCGAATGATGCAGCACCTCTCCCTCCTCTCTTTCTCTCTCCCTCCATCCTCACTGCTGTCACTCTCTCTGAACTGATACTCTCTCTCCTACGCTCTCTATTCCCCCTCTCTGGGCTGCCCTCTCTCCGTCCACTGATGGAGTGACGCACAGTGGGTTAGTACTGATGGAGGGATAAAATGCGGCAGAACTGACGCAGTGACACACTGTGGTGGTACTGATGGAGGGACACACTGTGGTGGTACTGATGGAGGGACACACTGTGGTGGTACTGACGCAGTGACACACTGTGGTGCTCCTGATGCAGTGACACACTGTGGTGATACTGATGCAGTGACACTGTGGTGGTACTGATGGAGGGACACACTGTGGTGGTACTGATGGAGGGACACACTGTGGTGGTACTGATGGAGGGATTGATGTATGTTTCCAAAATTTAAGTATTAGTTTTTACGACGTTATCAGGCCATAATGAAGGAAGTCTTTGAAATAGTGATAGCTCAGAACAGGCTTCTGACGTATTCTAGAGTGATCAATTCCGTGTCGGGATCCAATTGTATGTTTAGTGTTTTTGAAAAAAAATCAAAAAATCCTCTCCAGAACTTATGTAAAAGACAAAGGAATGGGTTATAGTTGCTTCCTGAAGAATACATTTATCACAAATAGGAGATACATTTGGAAATATCTTATTCAGTTTAGACTTTGAATAATAGAGTCGGTGCAGTATTTTAAGTTTGATTAACGAATGCCTAACGTTAATCGTACAATTGCGTATATATAGAAGGTTTTCCTCCCATCTGTCTTTTAGAATTTTTAGGCTCAGTTCATCTTCCAAGCTCTTCTAATTACTTCTGACGATGGGATTTCTATATTTAAAAGGGTATTATACAAATATGAAATTAATTTGATTGACTGAGTTTCTATTCATACATCTTGGATTTCAGATAGTCTCGTATTTGAAGATATCTAAAATATTGGCTACCTTTCAGGTGATATTTCGACAGTAATTCTTGAAATGAGAGCAGAGTTCCCATCTCATAAATATCTCCGAATTTTTTTATTACAAATCTTTCCCAATGTGTGAACGTTTTGTCTAAAATAGATGGCTTGAACGAAGGATTTTGGCAATTGGCAAGAGAAGAGATACATTTCTCAGTTTAAGGGTTAACCACTTGTTTCCAGATTCGCAGGGAACCGTGGACAATCAGATTGTTCTCATATACTGTTTTCTTCAAATTTATAGGAGAGAGAAGAATCGCGCCTATATTAAAAGGCGAACAATCCTCTCTTTCCATTGTTAACCATTTTACATGTTGGCATGTGTTGTCCAACGACTAGATTACGTTTTTAATATTCGTTGCCCAATAATAGTATAAAAAATTGGGGAGAGCCAATCCACCAATTTCTTTGGATTTACATAGATGTCGTTTATGGATTCTATGTGTTTTATAATCCCAAATAAAATTTGTGATCAGAGAATCAAGTTTTTAAAAAAATACTTAGGAAGGTATATCGGTATTGATTGCTATTAGTACGGGATTTGTGGGAGGAAGATCATCTTTATGGCGTTTATTCTGCCTATGAGAGACATCGGAAGTGTTTTCCAGAATTGAGTAAGGGCATTTAGTTTAGTATAACCATATAACCATATAACCATAACAGCACGGAAACAGGCCATCTCGGCCCCTCAAGTCCGTGCCGAACATTTTTTTAATTTTTTTTAAAATTAAAAATAAATACTTCCCCCTAGTCCCATCTACCTGCACTCAGACCATAACCCTCCATTCCTTTCCCGTCCATATACCATCCAATCAATTTTTAAAGGATAACATCGAAACTGCCTCCACCACTTCCACTGGAAGCTCATTCCACACAGCTACCACTCTCTGAGTAAAGAAGTTCCCCCTAATGTTCCCCCTAACCTTCTGTCCCTTAATTCTCAAGTCATGTCCCCTTGTTTGAATCTTCCTACTCTCAATGGGAAAAGCTTATCCACGTCCACTCTGTCTAACCCGCTCATAATTTTAAAGACCTCTATCAAGTCCCCTCTTAACCTTCTGCGCTCCAAAGAATAAAGACCTAACTTGTTCAACCTTTCTCTGTAACTTAGTTGCTGAAACCCAGGCAACATTCTAGTAAATCTCCTGTGTACTCTATCTATCTTGTTGACATCCTTCCTATAATTAGGCGACCAAAATTGTACTCCATACTCCAGAATTGGCCTCACCAATGCCTTGTACAATTTTAACTTTACATCCCAACTTCTATATTCAATGCTCTGATTTATAAAGGCCAGCACACCAAAAGCTTTTTTACCACCCTATCTACATGAGATTCCACCTTCAGGGAACTATGCACAGTTATTCCTAGATCCCTCTGGTCAACTGCATTCCTCAATCGCTACCATTTACCATGTAGGTCCTATTTTGATTTGTCCTGCCGAGATGTAGCACCTCACATTTGTCAGCATTAAACTCCATCTGCCATCTTTCAGCCCACTCTTCCAAATGGCCTAAATCTCTCTGTAGACTTTGAAAATCTACTTCATTATTCACAACCCCACCTATCTTAGTATCATCTGCATACTTACTAATCCAATTTTCCACACCATCATCCAGATCATTGATGTACATGACAAACAACAGTGGACCCAACACAGACCCCTGAGGCACCCCACTAGTCACCGGCCTCCAACCTGACAAACAGCCATCCACCATTACTCTCTGGCATCTCCCATTCAGCCACTGTTGAATCCATCTTGCTACTCCATTATTAATACCCAACAATTGAATCTTCTTAACCAACCTTCCATGAGGAACCTTGTCAAAGGCCTTACTGAAGTCCATATAGACAACATCCCCTGCTTTACCCTCATCAATTTCCCTAGTAACGTCTTCGAAAAATTCAAGAAGATTAGTCAAGCATGACCTTCCAGGCACAAAATCCATGTTGACTGTTCCTAATCAGACCCTGCTTATCCAGATGCTTATATATATTATCTTTAAGTATCCTTTCCATTAATTTGCCCACCACTGACGTCAAACTAACAGGTCTATAATTGCTAGGTTTGCTCTTCGAACCGTTTTTAAACAACGAACAACATGCGCAGTACGCCAATCCTCCGGCACTATTCCCGTTTCTAATGACATTTGAAATATTTCTGTCATAGCCCTTGCTATTTCTACACTAACTTCCCTCAATGTCCTCGGGAATATCCTGTCAGGACCTGGAGACTTATCCGTTTTCATATTTTTCAAAAGTGTCCGCACCTCCTCTTCTTTGAATCTCACAGTTTCCATTGCTACTCTGCTTGTTTCCCTTACCTCACATAATTCCATATCCTTCTCCTTCGTAAATACCGAAGAAAAGAAATTGTTCAATATCTCCCCCATCTCTTTTGGCTCTGCAGATAGCTGTCCACTCTGACTCTCTAATGGACCAATTTTATTCCTTGTTATCCCTTTGCTATTAATATAGCTGTAGAAACCCTTTGGATTTACTTTCACCTTACTTGCCAAAGCAAACTCATATCTTCTTTTAGCTTTTCTAATTTCTTTCTTAATATTCTTTTTACATTCTTTATACTCCTCAAGTACCTCATTTACTCCATGCTTGCCTATAATTATTGTAGATCTCTCTCTTTTTCCGAACCAAGTGTCCAATTTCCCTTGAAAACCATGTCTCTTTCCATTTTTTACTATTTCCTTTCAACCGAACAGGGACATAAAGATTCTGTACTCTTAAAATTTCACCCTTAAATGTCCTCCATTTTTCTTCTGCATTCTTCCCATAAAACAACGTCCCAATTCACTCCTTTTAAATCCCTTTCGCATCTCCTCAAAGTTAGCCTTTCTCCAAACAAAAATCTCAACCCTAGGTCCAGTTCTGACCCTCTCCATAATTATATTGAAACTAATGGTATTGTGATCACTGGACCCGAAGTGCTCCCCGACGCATACCTCCGCCACCTGCCCTGTCTCATTTCCTAACAGGAGGTCCAGCACTGCCCCTTCTCTAGTAGGTACCTCTATATATTGCTGCAAAAAACTATCTTGCACACATTTTACAAACTCCAAACCATCCAGCCCTTTTACAGAATGTGTTTCCCGGTCTATGTGTGGAAAATTGAAATCTCCCACAATCACTACCTTGTGCTTACTACTAATATCTGCTATCTCCTTACATATTTGCTCTTCCAATTCTCGCTCCCCATTTGGCGGTCTATAATACACCCCTATAAGTGTTGCTACACCTTTCCCATTTCTCAGTTCCACCCAAATAGCCTCCCTAGACGAGCCCTCTAATCTATCCTGCCAAAGCACTGCTGTAATATCTTCCTTGACAAGCAATGGAACACCCCCTCCTCTTGCCCCTCCAATTCTATCACCCCTGAAGCAACGAAATCCTGGAATATTTATTTGCCAATCACAGCCCTCCTGCAACCATGTTCACTGATCGCCACAACATCATACTTCCAGGTGTCAATCCAGGCTCTAAGCTCATCCACCTTTCTTACAATGCTCCTAGCATTAAAATATACACATTTAAGAAACCCACCACCACTTATTCTCTGTTTATTATCTTTTTCTTCTTTCTCCCCTACATTTTGGGTCCGAGTGCTTCCCTTCTCTGCCTCCTGCCTCTCACATTTTCCACTAGCTTTCTCTATTTGAGTCCCTCCCCCCAACCGTTCTAGTTTAAAGTCTCCCCAGTAGCCTTTGCAAATCTCCCCGCCAGGATATTGGTGCCCCTCGGGTTCAAGTGCAACCCGTCCTTTCTGTACAGGTCACTCCTTCCCCAAAAGAAATCCCAATGATCCAGAAATTTGAATCCCTGCCCGCTGCACCAGTTCCTCAGCCACGCATTTATCCTCCACCTCACTCCATTCCTACTCTCACCGTCACGTGGCACAGGTAGTAATCCTGAGATTGTTACCTTTGTAGACCTTCTCCTTAACTCTCCTCCCAACTCCCTAAATTCTCCTTTCAAGACCTCTTCTCTTTTTCTACCTATGTCATTGGTACCTATATGTACCACAACCTCAGGCTCCTCTCCCTCCGATTTCAGGATATCTTGGACGCGTTCAGACACATCCCTGACCCTGGCACCAGGGAGGCAAACTACCATCCGGGTCTCCTGACTGCGTCCACAGAATCGCCTATCCGACCCCCTAACCATAGAGTCCCCTATTACTATTGCCCTCCTCTTCTTTTCCCTACCCTTCTGAGCAATAGGGCTGGTCTCTGTGCCGGAGGCCCGGCCGCTGTTGCTATTCGCAGGAAGGCTGTCCCCCTCAACAGTACTCAAACAGGAGTACTTATTTTCAAGGTGAACAGCCACTGGGGTACTCACTAGTCCCTGCCTCTGCCCCTTGCCCTTCCTAACTGTGACCCACTTGTCTGCCTCCCGTGGTCCTGGAGTGGCCACCTCTCTATAACTCTTTTCTATGACCTCCTCACTCTCCCTGATCAGACAGAGGTCATCGAGCTGCTGCTCCAGGTTCCTAACACGGTCCCTTAGGAACCCCATCTCTACGCACCTGACACAGATGTGAACGTCTGGAGGGGTATCAGACTCCATGACCTCCCACATCTGACATCCGGAACAGGAAACTGCCCTGGCACTCATACTTCCCCCCTTACCCTGGATACAATACAAAACTGGTGGAGGAAATCAGCAGGGATCTGACTCCCAATCAGCTGCTTTCTCTTTGTCCTCTTCCACCAATCAGCTGCTTTCTCTTGGTCCTCTTCCACCAATCAGAGGCTTCCCCACTTATAGGAAACTTGAATGGAACGTTGCAGTTTTGGTCCCGCGCTGTTTAACTACTCACCACCCGGACGCTGCTCCACCTCCTGCAACGGTCCCTGGGCGTCTGGAAAGCAAAGTCCCGCGCTGTTTAACTACTCACTACCCGGACGCTGCTCCACCTCCTGCAACGGTCCCTGGGCGTCTGGAAAGCAAAGTCCCGCGCTGTTTAACTACTCACTACCCGGACGCTGCTCCACCTCCTGCAACGGTCCCTGGGCGTCTGGAAAGCAAAGTCCCGCGCTGTTTAACTACTCACTACCCGGACGCTGCTCCACCTCCTGCAACGGTCCCTGGGCGTCTGGAAAGCAAAGTCCCGCGCTGTTTAACTACTCACTACCCGGACGCTGCTCCACCTCCTGCAACGGTCCCTGGGCGTCTGGAAAGCAAAGTCCCGCGCTGTTTAACTACTCACTACCCGGACGCTGCTCCACCTCCTGCAAAGGTCCCTGGGCGTCTGGAAAGCAAAGTCCCGCGCTGTTTAACTACTCACTACCCGGACGCTGCTCCACCTCCTGCAACGGTCCCTGGGCGTCTGAAAGCAAAGTCCCGCGCTGTTTAACTACTCACTACCCGGACGCTGCTCCACTTCCTGCAACGGTCCCTGGGCGTCTACAGGGACTGATCCTGAATCTATTGAAAATTGGAAAATAATCACCAATGCATCCACTATTTCTGGAGCCACCTCCCTGAGAACCCTGGGATGCAGACCATCAGGCCCAGGGGATTTATCATCTTCAGTCCTATTAAACTACCCAATACTATTTCTCGCCTAATGAAAATTTCTTTCAGTTCCTCTACCCCCTTAGATCCTCTGCCCTCCAGTACATTAGCGAGATTGTTTGTGTCTTCCTTAGTGAAGACAGATCTAAAGTACCTATTCAACTCTTCTGCCATTTCCTTGTTGCCCATAATAATTTCACCCGTGTCTGCCTTCAAGGGACCCACATTTGACTTTGAGAGAGAGAGAGAACGTAGAGAGGGAGAGGGAAAATAGAGGAGAGGAGGGGGAGAGAGAGACAGAGAGAGGGAGAGAGAGAAAGGACAGAGGGAGAGGGAAAGACAGAGGAGGAGAGAGAAAGAGAGGGGGGAGGGAGGAGAGGGAGAGGGAAAGATAGAGAGGAGAGGAGAGGGGAGAGAGAGGGATCAAGTTGAAAGGAATTGCAGTTTTTACTTTCAGAGCAGATTTGCAAGTTTGTCCCCAGCATCTGAAGAAGGGTCTCGGCTCGAAACGTTGCCTATTTTCTTCGCTCCATAGATGCTGCCTCACCCACTGAGTTTCTCCAGCATTTGTGTCCACCACCTATTAAATTCAATCGTTAGTTAACTTCAAGAGTGGTGGCGTTCGTGCATGCGCGCGTGGAGGGCGTGCGTTTGTGCGGGCACACAATACTCCAGGTGTGGTCTCACCAGGGCCCTGTACAACTGCAGAAGGACCTCTTTGCTCCTATACTCAACTCCTCTTGTTATGAAGGCCCACAGGCCAAAACTGCACACAATACTCCAGGTGTGGTCTCACCAGGGCCCCGTACAACTGCAGAAGCACCTCTTTGCTCCTAGACTCAACTCTTACTCCGTTTTCTTTAGTGGCCTTTCAAATAAATGAAAACATCTTTTACACTTTGTGGACAACTCGATGTTTGAATTATGTTCTCAACCAGTTTAGTCTAGTTTAGTTGGAGATACAGCACAGAAACAGGCCCTTCGGCCCACCGAGTCCGTGCCGTCCAGCGATCGCCCGTTCACACACTTGTTTAGTTTGGAGATACAGCGTGGAAACAGGCCCTTCGGCTCACCGGGTCCGTGTCGTCCAGCGATCCCTGCACACTTTGGAATGTGGTAGGAATCCGGAGCGCCCGGAGAAAACCCACGCAGGTCACGGGGAGAGAAAGTTTAAACGTGTAAACTCCGCACAGACAGCACCCGTGGTTGGGATGGAACCGGGGTCTCTGGCGCCGTGAGGCGGCAACTCTACCGCTGGGCCATCGTGATGCCAGAGATGGAGGGAGAGGTGAATACTTCTCTCCCTCTCACACTCATCCATCTCTCCCTCTCTCTCTCTGCCTCGTCCCTCTCTCTCGCCCCCCCCTCTTTCTCCCTCCCTCCCTCCCTCCTCTCTCCGTTCCTCCCCCTCCTTTTACCCTTCCTCTCTCTCCCTCTCTCTCTCCCTCTCTTTCTCTCTCTCCCTCTCTCTCTCTCTCTCCTCTCCCACCATCCCTCTCTCCCTCTCTCCGACACACAGAGGGGGGGGGGAGTGGGATAGAGAGAGAGAGAGAGGAAAGGGAGAGATGAAGGAGTCTGACTCATTCCTCAAAACTCCAAAATTCTATCCCCTCTCTCTCTCTATTATCTCCCCTTCACCCCTCTCCCCCTCCTCTTATCTTTCCTCCTTCTCTCCTTCTCTCTCTCCTTCACCATCCTTTCTATTACCCTTTCTCTCTCTCTCTCCCTCTCTCCAAAACTATCTCAAAGCGTTCTCAAATCTTTCCAACTCTCCCACTTTCTCTCACACTCATTCCGTACCACCCCCCCCCATCTCTCTCTCCCTCTCTCTCTCTCCCTCTCTCGCTCCCTCCTTCTCTCCCTCTCAATCTCTCCCAAACTTACTCAAAACTTTCTCAAACTCTCAAAACTTTCTCAAACTCTCAAAACTCTCCCAAACTTACTCTGTTCCTCCTCCTCCCCTTTCTCTCCCCCTCCCTTTTTTCTCTCCCCCCTCCCTTACTCTCTCTCTCCCTCTCTCTCTCTCTCAATCTCTCCAAAACGTCCTCAACTGTTTCTCAAAACTCTCCCAAACTTTCTCTCACACTCTCTCCCCCCCCTTTCCCTCTCTCCATCCCTTCATCCTTCCCCCTCCTTTTTTTTCTCTCCATCCCACCCTCAATGCCCCCAAAAACAACAACATAAACACCCCGGAGCCAAATCTGCGACATTTCGCCCTCCACCCGGACGCCTGAGACCCGCCGTCCCGCTTTGCCAGCGCCGGTGCGCCGCTCTAAAGCTTCCCCCCTCCCCCCGGAAGCGCCTTTGTAGACGGGGGGTTTGCCACTCAACCGGAAGTGGTGCGGGAATCCAGCTGTGAAGAGCAGGTGAGGATGAAAGCGCGGCCATGCAGCGGGAGAGGCAGCAATGCAGCCAGTGATGCATGCATTCCCTTTAATGCAACAGGGGGAGCATGCACAGGTGCTTGTAGGCCGATCCCAGCATTTTATAATTCACCCTATAGTCACCCTTAATATAGCCCTTCAGGCCGATTTCTGTCTCATTTCCAAACCATTTGCCCCAAACCCCTTCCAAACTCACCAAGCCGACCTTGCGGGGCAACGGCGTGGATGTGGGCAGTCCGGGGCGGCCAAAACAGGCCCTTCGGTCCATTCCCCCCTGCCAGCCAGCAGTTGGCATTGTCTGAATCGGGTCCCAAATCCCCTCTAGCAGACAGAGAGAGACAGAGAGAGAGACAGAGAGAGAGAGAGACAGAGACAGAGACAGAGACAGAGAGACAGAGAGAGAGAGACACAGAGACACAGAGAGAGAGAGACATACAGACAGAGAGAGACAGAGAGAGAGAGACAGAGAGAGAGAGACACACAGAGAGAGAGAGAGAGAGAGAGAGAAAGAGAGAGAGAGGGGAGAGAGAACAGAGACAGAGAGACACACAGAGAGAGAGACAGATACAGAGACAGAGAGAGAGACAGAGAGAGACAGAGAGAGAGAGAGACACACACAGAGAGAGAGAAGAGAGAGAGAGAGAGAAGAGAGACAGAGAGAGAGAGAGAGAGAGAGAGAGAGAGAGACAGAGACAGAGAGACAGACAGAGAGAGACACAGAGAGAGACACAGAGAGAGAGAGAGAGAGAGAGACATACAGAGAGAGAGACACACACAGAGAGAGACAATCAGAGACAGAGACAGAGCGACAGAGAGAGAGACAGAGAGACACAGTGACACAGCGTGGAAACAGGACCTTCGCCCAACGTGCCACACTGACCTACATGCCCCATCTATACTAGTCCCACCTGCTGCCCACGTTTGGCTATGAGGGCTGATTCCATGGCTAAGAAGCTGCTAAGTAACAAGGCTACAGATTTTTGGAAAGAAATGACCAGGTAGGGACTAGAAAATGCAGTTTCCCCCTCCCCCCCCACCCCCACACATAAAATGATTAGACCCCCAAACAACACTTTTACGTACTAAAAATAATAAAAAGAAGTGAAAAAAACAGACAGCTACAGGACTGGCAGCCGTATAGGACAGCGCCCCCTCTCAGAGGTGTATAATGCCATGAACAAGCTGTCCAACAACCAAGCAAGAGGCTTGCATCATATTTCTGCTGAACATCTTAAGTATGCGAGTATGAGGATAGCTCCTCTCCTTGCTATTTGTTTTACTGGCTTTATGATTCATGGCTTGTTACCAGACTCAATGTTGTCTGTTCTGTTAGTGCCGGTCATTAAGGACAAAGCTGGTAAAGTAGGCAGCCTAAATAATTACAGGCCCATAGCTTTAGCCAGCATATTGTCAACAGTTTTAGAAAGAGTTCTGCTGGATAGAATGAATGAGTTTGTTAACTCCACAGATAACCAGTTTGGTTTTAAAGCTAAACATGGCACTGACTTATGCATATATGCCCTAAAGGAGATTGTAAACAAATATAGAGGCAAAAACTCTTCAATCCTTATGTGCTTTATTGATGCTTCCAAAGCCTTTGATCGTGCTAATCACAGAATGCTGTTTGTTAAAATGAGTCAAAGAGGGGTGCCTAAATACATTGTGAGAATTCTGGCCTACTGCTATGCCCACCAGACTATGCAAATAAAATGGGGCAATAGGGTCTCAGCCCCATTTGGGGTTAGCAATGGTGTTAGACAAGGGGGGATTTTGTCCCCAGTCCTTTTAAATATTTATAATGACAATCTGTCCAAACAATTGAAAACCTGTAATACTGGGTGCATGATTGGTAATATTTTAGTGAACCATATTATGTATGCAGATGATCTTGTGGTCTTTAGTCCATCTAGCGCTGGTCTACAGCAGCTCCTTACTATTTGTTCTGTGTATGGTGTGGAACATGATATTTAATATAATGCTGGTAAGAGTGCTGTTATGATCTGCAGAACCAAAGAGGATAAATGTCTAAAATGTCCTGATTTTTAGTTGTCTGACAATAATCTTAGTGTCTGTAATAAGGTAAAATATCTAGGGCATTTTATTACAGAACAAACGACAGATGATGAGGTGATAGGCAACAACGCATGCTGTATATACAGGTAAATATTCTCTTGCGTAAGTTTGGTGCGTGTGCAGATGTGGTTAAGATGTCGCTATTTAGAGCATATTGCACACCACTCTATACTGCGCACCTGTGGTCAAGCTATGGAAAGACAAGTTTGCAGAGAATAAAGGTGTCATATAATGATGCCATGAGAACACTACTAAGGAAACCTAGATGGTGTAATGCTAGTAACATGTTTGTGGCTGCAGGAGTCAGTCCTTTAGAAGCTATCCTAAGAAATCATATGTATAAATTCATTTGCAGGATAAATGACTCTAAAAATGTAATGATTGTGGCCTTGTCAAACATAAGGTTTAGCTACACGCTACGAATCCCAGTTGTGGAGACACTGGTATCGTTGTCTCGTTGTAGAACATTGATCATTCTTTTATTCTGGATTTTAATTCATGTATTGTGTTGTTTTTTCTTAATATATATTTATGATGCGTTTATAAGTGATATACTAAGATTTTATATGTACTTTATGATATTTTTAAATATGCAATGTATTTTTATGTAATGTTGCCCCTTGTCTGGGCCTTGAGTCTGAAATAAAGTTTATTATTATTATTATATATATTGTGTGTAATTAATTATTATGTAGTTTAGTGTCATTCTGTGCAACATGGACCAATGGATTGACTGATCGCCTTCTCAGATTTCCCTGAAAATCAGTGCCTGTACATCAGATCACACAAGTAACACAACAGAAAACAAGGTCTCAACTCCAGATTCCAATGGGCCTTTGGCATTTTTTCGAGCTATATAAATGGTTCATAACTTTGAAGGAACTTTGAGTTGAATGTTGATTTTTCTGCTGTGTCCTTTGTACCAGAGGTGTGCAAAACATGATTGTCAATCAAATCGTACCTGGTGACCAGCCAATGTTCTTACTTGCTGTTATTTGGTACAGAATCAAATCATCCAATACCAAGCAATTGATATACGTCTCCGATAAACCATAAATGTTTACTGAATTTTGGTCCTTGGAAATGGGATTTTTGGACCTTGAAAATCCTTGAATTTGAGACTTCCGGTTGCGACATGCTCTGCTAGCAGTCGCAAACTTTTTAGCTCCGCTGAAAAAATCGCGATTTTTCGCGTTAAAATCGGGTCTGGAGGTCGGGACCGTTTTTAAAAACTTACCGGAGCTTCATGTCGCGGTGCTGATGACGTCATCAGTAAGCGCCGCGATTATAACGGAGGGAAAGTCATTTTAAATGAAAAGTACATCTCCAGGTCAGAGCCCACAGAGGAAAATCTCAAAACATCTGCTGAAGACTCTGGAACAGCAAGAAACTTCAGAACTGACCTCTGGAGAGGTCTCTGGAATGGCTACTCGATCTGCAAAAGAGAAAACCGAAATGGAGGACTTAAGAAACTCGGTAAGAGATATCAAAAATGATATGGAAGCTGGGAACAGTAAATTGATAGCCGGTAATGATAAAATACTTGAGGGTATTGAGGCTCTCCAAAAAAGAATTGAAGGTGTGGAAAAAGGACTATCGATAAAAATTGAAAAGGTGGCAGAAGAGACCACAAAGATGTTTGAGGCTGTGCACGAAACTGTGGCTGCAAATGCATCTGCAGTGAATGATTTGGAAGCTGTTGTGGAAGTGATGGCTGGAGAGATGCAGACTATGAAGTCAGAAATAGATAGTCTCAAGAACCAAGTCACAAAGGTTTCGAATAAATGTGTTGACCTAGAAGCTCGCTCAAGACGCCAAAATATAAGAATACGTGGTGTAAAAGAGGGAGCTGAGGGGGACAATGTTTGTGAGTTCGCTGCCAACCTAATTAAACACGTACTGAAGCTACCAGAAGTACCTGTAATTGAAGTAGCACATCGACTCCCCAGATTTAAATCAAGATCTCAAGGAGAACGTGCCTACCCACGACAGATCATAATTAAACTTCGGGATATCTCAACAATGGAAGCGCTGATGAAAAAAATCAACCACGGAGAGAAGATGATGTACAGAGGTGATACTATTAAACTCCTACGGGACTACCCTTATGAGATTGAGCAAAAGAGAAGAAAGTTCTCACAGACCAGAGAAGTTCTTTATGGTGTTAAGGGAGTTTTGTGTGGAGTGTTTTATCCGGCTAGAATGCGTATCACCTTTGAGGGAGTGTCAAAAACATTCACTAATTCGGATGAATCTCTCAAATACGCTCAAGAAATCGCGACTAAGGCTGCATCAACTGGAGATTGAAAACCAAGACGACAGGAACAAACGAACTTGCTTATTCTTCCAACAAGAGTATCACAAGGAAAGTGAATTAACTGAACACTGATTTTTTATTTTTTATTTGACTTCAAGCAACAGATTCTTAGTGAGACGTGGCTAGACATTATTATCTTCGCTGGAACATTGTGCTATGTAATTCAAGGACACTACGTGCTCAAACGAGGAAAACCTGAATACACGGGACGAACTGCTGGGCTGAGAGTGAAAAACATCACATGGCTTATATTGTTTATAAAAAACTGAAAAAACTGAGAACTAATAATAATTAACAATTAACAATACTAATATAGAAATAGCAATTGAAATAGATAAAAAATGTGCAGTCTGCTCTGTTTAGCAGATAACAGCAAGTGCTATGCAGCTCGAGAGTGGAGGGAGGGGGAGACCGGGTACCTGGCATAACTCCAGGAGCCAGACTCCCGTTAACCCTTCCAGCGAACAGCTCATTTTTAACAATATTAAAATCAATTTAAAATAGTTAAGAGATAATATACACTCGAGGTTGATATGAAAAATATATACGGCTTATATAGTTTTACAAAATGCTGAGAATTAATCATAATTAATAATTAACAATACTAATATAGAAATAATATTTGAAACTGATAAAACTGTGGTGCCTGCGTCATAACGCAGACAGCAGTTATCACCTATGTTCGCAGCTCGTGGAGAGGAGAGGAGATCAGGCACCTGGCACAATTCCAGGAACCTGACTCCGATTAATCCACTCAGTAAACCGCTCACTTTAACAATACTAAATTCATTTTAAAATAGTTAAGAGATAAAGAGTGAGTAGGATATGGAATCGAATACATTTGACATATATATAAATTGTAACTGGGTGAAATAGAACTGAATTGGAAACGGTAATGACCCCATAGATTTTGGGTAATAAATACAGCGGGGCTAACTTTATACCAACTACGCCGGAAGCGTTATGGATGTCGTACCCCACAGACGAGTGGGCCACTCACTACGGTGTTGAAATTTTAGACACCGTAAATTTATTTGATTTATATATTTTTTTTTAATCACAATATGTCACATCTGTGTGTTTTTTCTTCAAGGACAATCGCGCAGGAGAACTACCAAGGAAGTCTATAATAGAAATACTCCCAAAATAACCAGAGTCCGGAGGTATGAACGCACCACAATAATTAAGGTCATTAAAACTGGTAAAAATGCATGACGACAATCAAAAGAAAATAGGAGGAATCACATTATGTAGTTGGAATATAAGGGGGATTAATGAACCTATTAAAAGGGGCAAGATACTAGCTCAGTTGAAATCATACAACACGGACATTGCGTTTCTACAGGAAACACATCTTAAACAGCAAGATCAGACAAGACTGAGGGCGAACTGGATAGGCCAAACATTTCACTCTTCATTTACCTCCAAATCTAGAGGTACTGCAATTATTATTCGTAAAGGAATTCCATTTAAATCAAAGAACACTATTTTAGATAAGGAAGGGAGATATCTTATAGTAGCAGGGGAGATCAATAATATGCCAATTACGCTGGTAAACATATATGCGCCCAACTTTGATAACCCTCAATTTTTTAATAAAATTCTGAATATAATTGCAGAATCTAATTATCAAAATGTTATAATCGGAGGAGATTTTAATTGTGTTTTAGATCCTTATTTAGATAAATCGATGCAAAAACAAAAAGGTCAGACGAAATCTAAAACCAGTGAACTCTTACACACATATATGGAAAACACAAATATAACAGATGTATGGAGGATTGCAAACCCGACGGGAAGGGATTACTCGTTTTATTCAATGGTGCATAAAACATATTCACGGATAGACTATTTTCTTGTGGATACAAAATTAATTTCGCAATCTCTGAATCCTAAATATCATATTAATGCGATCTCAGATCATTCTCCGTTAACTTTTGTTCTAAAACTAGAAGGAATGTCTATGAATAAACCGTTCTGGAGGTTTAACTCACAAATTTTAAAAGACCCTCAAGGGAGTATCTATCTAAAAAAACAGATGGATCTATTTTTTGAGTTAAATGATACACCAGAGATATCCCCCACGTTATTATGGGAATCCTTCAAAGCATTTATAAGAGGAGTCATTATTTCATTTCAAGCTTATCAAAATAAAAATAATAAGAATGAACAAAGACACTTAGAAGATCAAATAAAACAGTTAGATATAGATAATGCTAAAGACCCAACTATGGATAAACATAATAAAATACTACTACTGAAATTTCAGTTAAATAAATTACTGTCAGAGAAAGTTATAACATTATTTCAAATCACAAAACAAGAACACTTCGAATTCGGGGACAAACCCCACAAACTTCTAGCACGACAACTTAAAAAACGGGAAAAAGAGAATGCAATATTAAAGATTAAATCAGATAGAGGGGAAGTATTAACACTACCCAAGGATATTAATAAAAGATTTGCTCAATTTTACCAGAATCTATACACATCTAAAACGTCAATAGACAATAATAAAATCTCAGAATTTTTAGATAATTGTAATCTACCACAATTAGAACGCAGGGAACAAGAGGAACTGGGAGCACAAATTACTTCTAAGGAGATAGAAGACACAATAAAAACACTAAAAAATGGAAAAACACCAGGACCAGACGGATTCAGTAATGAATTTTATAAATCTTTTTATGATATAGTTACTCCACGATTACAAAAAATGTATACATATGCTTATAAAGAGCAAAACCTACCTGAAACACTAGCGGAATCAACGATCATATTAATACTTAAAAAAGATAAAAATATAGAAGAACCAGGATCATATAGAGCTATTGCTTTGTTAAATACGGATCAGAAAATAATAGCAAAAACATTAGCCAATAGATTAAGCAAGTATGTTAGTAGACTAATACATGAGGATCAAACAGGATTTATACCTAAGAGACACTCATTTAATAATTTGAGACGTTTGCTTAACATAATGCATTCACATAAATCTGATGACCAAGAGTTAGCTATCATCTCACTGGACGCAGAAAAAGCGTTTGATCAAGTAGAATGGGACTATATGATCAAAGTATTGCAAAAATTCCAATTGGGAGAAAACTTTATTGCATGGATAAAACTACTATATAACAAACCTACGGCTAGAATACTAACTAATAATATATTATCTTCAAAATTCGAATTATCTAGGGGCAACAGACAAGGATGTTCACTATCACCGCTGTTATTTGCTTTGGTAATTGAACCCCTTGCTGAAAAAATAAGAACACACTCGAATATTCACGGTTATAACACAAAATATTCAAACAACAAACTATCCCTATATGCTGATGATGTACTACTGTACATCACAAAACCACAAATTAGTATACCAAATATATTAAACTTAATTGAGGACTTTGGATCCTTTTCAGGATATAGAATAAATTGGAACAAAAGTGAAATTATGTCGATTAAACCAAAAGACTCAACACATCTCAGGAAATTCCCTTTTAAAATAGCTATGGAAAAATTCAAATATTTAGGAATTGAGATTACTAGAAATTACCATGATATGTTTAAAGCTAATTATAATCCCCTACTTAAGAAATTAAATAATCTGATTAAATTTTGGAAAACACTTCCGATGTCCTTAATAGGTAGGATAAATGCTATAAAAATGATTTTCTTACCACAAATCCTTTACCTATTTCAATCAATACCTATATATCTCCCAAAAAAGTTTTTCAAAAAACTGGACTCAGACATTACAAATTTTATATGGGATTACAAATCCCACAGAATACAAAGAACACACCTTAACAAACGAAAAGAGTTGGGGGGTCTAGCGCTCCCTAACTTTATGTATTATAACTGGGCAGTAAATATTAAAAATATGATTCACCTGCTGGACAATTCTGCCCAGCAGGTGGACTGGATTATAATGGAAAAAGGGGATTGCTCCCCGAATAATATAGGAGCGATTATTCTCTCTCCAATAAATTTGAATAATAAAAATTATAATAAAAATCCAATTATATATAGCACTATTAGAACATGGAAGCAAATAAAACAGAATCTAAAATTAAGAAACCTATCTCTCTTAATACCAATAGTCAATAACCCATCGTTTAAACCTTCAATCATAGATAAAGCATTTATACAATGGGAAAGAATGGGAATTAAAACGCTCGAAGATCTGTATGAATTAGAAAAATTACTATCATTCCAACAACTACAACTGAAATATAATTTGAAAAATAATCAATATTTTAAATATCTACAAATCTGTGACTATTTGAAAACACACACAAAAGATTATTATAATATGCCTTCCGACTTACTAGATGAAGCAATGAAGACAAAGGCGGAATCAGTTAATTTAATATCATACTTATATAATATCATCTTAAATATAGAAATACCCACAACAGATGGAATTAGAAGAGATTGGGAACAAGATCTAGGTATAAAAATTTCAAAAGAGAGTTGGGATAATCATTTATTACAGGTGCATAAATGCTCGATCAACGTACGACATACGCTTATCCAATTTAAAACATTACATAGATTATATTATTCAAAAACCAAACTAAATAAAATCTTTCCTAACGTCTCACCAATCTGTGATAAATGTATATGTCAAGAAGCTACCATAGCACATTATTTTGTTTTTTGTACAAAAATCCAAAAATTCTGGTTTGAAATATTTGATATTTTTTCAAAATTAATCAAAATAAAACTGGTACCAAAACCAGAATGGATTATTTTTGGAATATCGGAAGGTATTCCTGAATTAAACGTGTATCAGAGGAATTTACTCAATTATGGGCTAATAATGGGAAAAAAGCTTATACTTAAATTCTGGAAAAATGCGCCCACACCAACAATAAAAATGTGGACATCAAATATGTTGGAAACATTACATCTGGAAGAGATGAGATTCCTCCTAGTAGGCAAAGTAGATCAATTTCAAAAGACGTGGTCTACGTTTTTGGACCTATTACAAGCATGAGGTGCAATAGTAATTTAGAAAAACAAATAAATAAATAAAAGGTATCTGGACCTGGTAATGGGAGGTAAAATAAAAACAGACTTGGTTGGTAGTTCCTTCTCTATGAAGTATGGTATAAGAGTTATAATAGAGCGATTGTTCCTTCTTTCTTTCTCTTTTTTTTTCTAGGGTCTATTTTCTAACTTTACTTCCTTCTCTAACTTCTTTTCTAAGGGGCTTTCTTTTCCCAACACTCTTTTGCACTTCACAACCTTTGTGCACTTTCTTCACTTTTCTTACTTCTTTCTTTTTCTTTCTTAAAGTTTAAAAAAGTGAAGCGGTACAAAAAATGTATTAATATATACGTGTTGTACATTACTGTAATCTACCGTACTTCTAAAAAATAAAAAAATAAAAATAAAAAAAAAAAAAAAATCCTTGAATTTATAGCTGTTCCAAGTGTATGAATCCTGGTATGAGAAATAAATCAGAATCAGAACCACACTTTATTTGCCAAGTATGTTTTGCAACATACGAGGAATTTTATTGGCCAGGTCAGTCATACAATTAAAAGTAACAGATCACCCCAAAACACATTTTACCATGAACATTCACCGCAGTGACTCCTACACATTCCTCACTGTGATGGAAGGTGAAATAAAGTTCAAATCCTTCCCTTTGTCCTTCCTCGGTCGTGGGCCTCGAGCCTCAGTTGACAGAACGATCTTGACACCCGTAGCCAGCGGCCTTCAGGCCCTCCGTGCCGAGGCGATCAAGCTCCCGCATCGGGGGGATGTCAGCTCCCTCGCGCCGGGCGATCGAACCTCGCGGCGGGGCTGGTCGAACCTTCCAGCCAGTAGCATGTCTAAGGCCATGCGATTTTGCCAGGCCATTAGGCTGGTATCTGTCAGTTGTTCCGCTAATCCTTTAACCGCATCTCGAGTGTATTTTATAAAGCTTTGTTGATTGTAGTATAGGTAGTTGATCCAGTCCACATTTTTATTAATTGTGGACCACCAGAAGAGTATGGACTCAAAGCCCGCAGCTATCTGGTTTCTGGCTTTGAATTCATCGGGTACCTCTCTTGGCACCCCTATCGCATATATATATATGTGTGTGTCGAATGATCCTTTCACCCCTCTCTTTTGTCGTTGGCTTCCTTCATTGAGTTCTACAATGTTACACGTCTGATTGCAGTTGAGCACCATCCCCATGTCCTGTCCCTTTGGGTTATTTCTTGTATAGCACTCAATCCCCTCCTCCCCAAGAGGACTGGTAGTGCCAATCTTTACAGGGATGGGTGCATACATACATTCTATAGCCGCACCACCATTTTCTTTACATACATCAAATGGGATGGTGGTGGACCTTCTATTCTGTGGTATTGTGATTTTTATGTATGTTATATTACTCACGAGTTGGGTAACCACCCAACACACGACCCACCAACACGAAATCTTCATTTTCCCCCGAGGGTTCTTGGTAAATATTAAAGTCAATGGTTCCTCTCCTTTGCGCACAGTCCACGGGCTGATATTGTCTGGTGGTGCCTACACAAGACCCTTAACTCGACTTGCGTATGTCCACCCTTTTTATTTTGTCCGCACTGCTGTTTCCGTGGTCATTAGTACCAAATATGGACGAGTCCAACGGGGTTGCAACTTTTCTTCCTTCCATGATGTTACAAGATCCCAGTCCCCCGCTTTCACAGAATGGATTGGAAAGTCGAGATGTACAATTTAACATTACAACCCAACTTCTATACACAATGCTCTGATTTATAAAGGCCAACACACCAAAATCTTTCTTTACCATCCTATCTTCATGAGCTTACACCTTCAGGGAACTATGCACAGTTATTCTTAGATCCCTCTGTTCAACTTCATTCCTCAATTCACAATCATTTACCATGTACGTTCAATTTTGATTTGTCCTGCCAAGATGTATCATCTCACACTTATCAACATTAAACCCATCTGTCATGTTTCAACCCACTCTTCCAAATGATCTAAATCTCTCTGTACACTTTTAAAATCTACTTCATTATTCACAACACCCCCTATCTTAGTATCATCTACATACTTATTAATCTATTTTACCACACCAACATCTAGATTATTGATTCACATGACAAACAACAGTGGACCCAACACGCATCCCCGAGGTAGCCTTCCAGTCACTGACCTCCAACCTGACAAACATCCATCCACCATTGCTCTCTGTCATCTCCCAAACAGCCACTTTTTAATCCATCTTGCTATTCCTTACTAACCCTTCTTAACCAACCTTATTTCCTTATTGAACCTTGTCAAAGGCCTTACTGAAGTTCATCTAGACAAGATCCACCACATTACCCTCATCAATTTCCATAATAACCTTTCAAAAAATTCAAGATTAGTCAAACATCACAATCACAAATCCATGCGAATTCTTCCTAATCCTACCCTATTTATCCAAATTCTTATATATTGTCTTAAGTATCCTTTCCATTATTTTGCCTACCAATGATGTCAAACAACGTTCTTGGTAAAACTCTACTCTTTTCTCACATCTTTGTCCTCCTGTTCACTTACCTCAGGGCTTTTATCTATTCATACCTGCGGGACAGCCCTCATGTAATTATTGAAATGGTACCAGGTATATCAACCTTCTACCTGAACATTGGTCGGTAGTTTAGAAAACTCATACATACACCTTGTCTTCAGGTTTAAAGGGTCCTTCCTCCTGGTCCACCTCCATCAGCTTTTACTTTACCTGTTCATAAATAGACTTGTATATCATAATTAACTGTTTCATATACTTTTAAAATTCTATATTTAACTGTTCCAAACTCGGTCTCTTGTATGGACCTCTCCATTGTGCCACCTGCACGGTTAGTTTGCATGCAACATCTCTTCAGTGCCAATGGCAGGGCATCGATCCAATTCAACTTTGTAATTAAACAAATCTTATTTATATTAACCTTCAATGTTCCATTTATTCTTTCCACCATGCCTGTGACTGCAGGTGTTACATACCCAAATGTGTATTTTACTCTAAGGGTCTCTATCGCCAACTTGGCTACTCCCTAAATGAAAACAATCCGTTGTCAAAGCTGATTTCTGTAGGTCTACCAAACCTCTTAATTACCTGATTCATCATAAACGACACTACAGGGTTTATACCTAATCTAGTCTGAACTATATCCTGCCTTTTCCCAAGGTTATCATCCTCTGTCCTACATTCTGACGTATTTATTTATTTATTATTATTATTATTTCTCTCTCTCTCTTACATCGCTTTTCACTTATGGAACAATACCAACAAATCCTCCTTTAAATCCTTTTCTCTATTGGGGACCCGTCCTGTTAGGGCTTATATCCAAATTAATTTCACTCCTGATAGGACTTTTTGAGGAAACGTTCCCCAAAGACATTCATTATTGGCATGTAATTCTCTGGCCCTGCTTGGTTCCGTCATAGGACTCACTTGTCTTTTCAACCAGGTCCATTGTTTATTGACAACAGCTCCTCCTGCTTGTTTGCAAGTCTTTGTCCTATCTTTGCGATATTTCTCGACCGCAGAGACCAACTGTTCGCTGAATCGGGGGTGGGAAATTAATGACAATCTCACCACCTCCTCCAATCTGCTTGACTTTAAGAAGAATGACATCCAACACAGTAGTTCATAATATAATGTTCATCAATCAACTCTCCACCTTTTCAGCTGGTTTTCCAGATAGACTACATTATTTGCCTTTCCTTGTGTATCTCCCCTTTGTTCCTTGGGGTTCCTCTTAAGTGGGTAACATTGTCTGAGGGCCTGCCATACCCTCTGCCTGACTGTGTCAAACAGTATGCCATTGCTTATTACATTGTTCGCATCAGTTTATACCATCCATCTTCAGTAGTTCTGTCACTTTTACCAACAGTGCCTTCAAATCTTCCATGGTCAATAATCGTCCCACGTTCTCCTCCTCCAAAGCCCTAATCCATTTCCTCCCCCATCATGGATATAAGGTGAGGTTTTTTTTAGCCCTCTCAGTTTATGGGTGCCCCAAGGGATAATCTGTGTCTGTCCTTCTCTTTTCTCTTTAAAGCAGTCTCATCACTTTATCCCAATGCTTCGAACTTTAATCCTTTGTGGTATGCATTCTTTCTTATTCTCAACTCAATTTCTTGCTTCTCAAATATTCTAGCCTCCTTGCAAATTCATTCACCTTTCTTTTTTAAATCTTCCACTGACACCTCCTGCTTTATTACTTTCGCGCTTGTCGTTTTTCTACTTCTGTTATCTCCTAACTGCCTCTCTCTCCTTCCTTTCTAAACTTGAATGTTTACCAATTAACTTATTTCCAATTATTTCAATCCATATTCACCACTATTTTAAATGTCCAATTCCTAGCACTAGTAACAATTTTCCAAATTAACTTTACTGACTAGAAATCTAAAAGAACATCAGAAAAACCAAAAGGTGATTTTACAACTTCCCGTTCTAGGTTACGAGGATACAAACAGTTAATCGTTATCTTACAGCTGTTCGTCGCCTTTCACCATGACCTAATTTATTTAAAGGAACATACACCTACCTACAGTGGACATTTTTGTTTCTAATAAAACTTACTTACTTACTTACTCTTACAATGTGGTCTACAAATACAATAAACAAATTAATTATCACATATATAAAATCCCTGGGTATTTCCTTGCCCCCAGAGGCTCAGCATTCGCCCCAACGGAATATCAGGCAGAATGCGGGGGTCGGGCTTACCGCCCTTCCCCTCCCTTTTGGGCTTTCCGTTTTCATTGCCCATCCTCCCGATCGGAATTCCCCCCCGATCTATTTAATCGCCCGAGTAGTACTTAATAGTCGTTTTCTTACCCGGGTCCTGTGCACAAGAATCACTCGATTTGGCTCCTCGCGATTTCCAACTACTCCCACTTGTTTCTCTAATCTCTGGTCTGGGATATCACTCGCTCAAACCGCTGACGGCAAGCAAGGGGTCCAGGGCCGCTGAATCAGCGGGGTGCACCGTCCCTTCTCCCGTATAACGCCGCCAGCTGGCCGGAGTGGCGATCCCAAGACGAGCCCCCAGGCTTGTGAGGTGCAAAAAGTGAGTGCTCACAATCACGATGCTAGAGAAATTAGAGAAACAAGTGTATTTATTAGCAAGTCTGCAGAGTCGGGTGCCTCCCCTGTCGAGACACACCGAGGTCGGGAAAGCCACTCTCTTTTATTCATATCATTTTACATTTGTTACATCTTTATTCCTCCCCTTCGGGCTCCTTTCAAATCAGAGCACTGAGGTGCACAATCTACCGGTACCGCCCCTGGTGCCTCCCACACCATACATCGCATGTGCATTTAAATGAGACATCTTGTCATGATGGGCGTGTTTGCAATATTCATTTGTCTCATTACCCATGCGCACTAGAGAGTTGTTCATGCCCTTTACCCCAGTTCTTCCCGGACTGTCGCTATCTCCTTTTTCTCATCCTTGAAGCTCATCTACTTTCTACAATACAAAGGGTTCTTAGTCTAAATCAACTATACCTATTAACCCCTTCCTCACAACATCTTCTGTAGAGAAAGGTACGTTTTTGGAACGAACATAGTGCAACAAATGTGTGATTCCAGGATGACACAGCCCATTGTGAAGATCAGTGAGTGCAGAAGAATGAACAGAGGCACAAAATGCTCGAGTTAATGTATCTGGAGCAACATTATCCTTACCAGGGCGGTACTCAATTGAATAACTATATGCAGATAATTCAATCCTCCATTCATGACTTTTACTGTCTTTAATCTTCGTTCGTTTCCGACTATCCCGCATAAAAGCTACTGAACGCTGATCTGTTATCAAAGTGAAGTGCTGGCGAGCAAGGAAATGACTCCATTTCCTCACTGCTTCAATAATTGGTATAGCTACCTTTTCGATGGGAGGGTAGTGCAATTCAATACCTTGGAGAGTACGTGACATGAAAGCCACTGGTCGTCCTCCTTGATTTAATGTTGCTGATACTGCTAAATCAGAGGCATCACATTCAACAACAAAGGGGAGATCCTCATCGATGGCGTGTAATGTCGCAGATTCTAATTGTTTCTTTAAAGAAGTAAAGGCACCAATTGCTGTAGAGTCAAGGGGGAAAGATTTTGTTCTAATCAAAGGTTGAATTTTGTCAGAAAAATTTGGTATCCATTGAACATAATATGCAAACATCCCAAGAACCCTTTGCAGAGAGTTTAATGTGACTGGAACATGTATCTCTTGGAGTGGGCAGAGTCTTTCTGAAGCAGGCTTGATTATATCATTTCCAACCCAATAACCAATAATATTAATTGTTGGCACTGATGTTAT
This sequence comes from Malacoraja senta, assembly GCA_038087875.1. Lineage (NCBI taxonomy): Eukaryota > Metazoa > Chordata > Chondrichthyes > Rajiformes > Rajidae > Malacoraja > Malacoraja senta. The sequence continues at coordinate 86,638 of JAXLNO010000986.1, forward strand.
TAACTTTGCCTCATTTAATGTTAGATGTTTAGAATGTACAACATCTAAAAACCGTTGTACATTTTCATCATGTTCAGCTTGGTCTTTTCCTGCAATAGTTTTAAAAAACTTTTTAAAGAAGAATAAGGAAAAGATATTAGATAATAAAGTATAGAAAAACGTGAGATATATAGTGTGTGAAGAAGTAGAAAGAGAATGAAAGAAGAAAGTTAAAGAGTAAAAAATAGGAAAAAGAGAGTAAAAAATAAATAAATAAAGAAGTAAGGAGATCATTATTTATAATCTTGACCATCCTGCAATAGTTATATTATCAAGATAAGGGAAAGTATCTTTAAGGTTTTCTTGTTCAACAAGTTTGTCCATCTCTCTCTGAAAAACAGCCACACCATTAGTTACATCAAAAGGAACTGCAGTGGTGATATAATTTCCCATTTGCTTCAAACGCAGTGTATTTCTTCTCTGATTCCTTCAAAGGAATTTGGTAGTCAGCACTTTTTAAGTCAAAAGTAGAGAATATCTTATACTTAGCTAATGTATTGATAATCTCTTCTATACGAGGTAGTGGATATGCATCAAGCTCCGTGAACTGGTTTATAGTTTGAGAGTAATCAATGCAGTCTCTTTCTTTGTCTCTCCAAGGGGTCCTTAACCATGATAACTTGTGCCCTCCAAGGGGAAGAGCTGGGTTCTATGATACCTTCTTGTAAAAGATTAGTTACTTCTGTGTTGATAAAGTTCCTATCATCTTTACTAAAATGTTTTGATTTTGTAGCAATTGGCTTGAACTTAGAGGATAAATTAGTGAATAATGAAGGACATTCAACAGATGCAGCAGAAAAACCACACAATATTGGTGGCTTTGACAATACAAGATCAGGCATAGTTCCTTCCTACATTATTTGAAGTGATCTGTGCTGTTTCTGAGAAATCCTGACCTAGAATTATATCGCTACACAAATTTTTCAAACTAGCAATACATACAGATGTATAGCTAGTTTTGTTCAGAATAAAGTCTACAATACAAGATCCAATAATTTGAGTATTGAGAGTTATCAGAGCCATCGAGATTTCACTATTTGAAGGAATTATAGTTAGATTTAGTCGAGACACAACTTGTTCACTTATAAAACTTTCTGAACTGCCAGAATCAAGTAGTACATTAAGTGTATGGCCATTGATGGATACCGTTGTAGCTCCATGAGACAAGCTCTGAGGAAATGCAGCTGTAATTACACATAAAGAAGGCATATACATGGCAGCAGTCACACTTTTAGTAGTTGCTTTGGACTTGCATACTCTAGAATAATGTCCCTTCTTGCCACAACTATTACAAGTTGCCTCTTGAGCAGGGCATCTCTCTCTTATGAATATTACCCCCGCAAAAGTAACACTTCCTTTTTGAATAATTATATGCTGCAGCAAGGGCACCTTTATCAGTAGAAATTGTTTCAGCTTGCTCCATATTAGTACTTGGGTGAAATTATTTTGTAGTAGTTGCAGCAGACTACACATTAGATGAGTCATAAGCATCAGAATTTTAATGAGCCAAGTCTAATAAGCTTGATTGTAAGCTGGAAGGTACACAAAAATGCTGGAGAAACTCAGCGGGTGCAGCAGCATCTATGGAGCGAAGGAAATAGGCAACGTTTCGGGCCGAAACCCTTCTTCAGACTGATAGGGGGTGGGGAGAAGAAAGGAAAAAAGGCGGAGGAGGAGCCCGAGGGCTGGGGGAGGGGAGGAGACAACCAGAGGGCTGATGAAGGGGAGGGGACAGCAAGGGCTAGCAGAGTTGGGAGAATTCAATGTTCAAGCCCCCAGGATGTAGACTGCCCAAGCGGAATATGAGGTGCATTTCCTCCAATTTCCGGTGTTGCTCGCTGTGGCCATGGAGGAGGCCCAGGACAGAGAGGTCAGATACGGAATGGGAGGGGGAGTTGAAGTGCTGAGCCACCGGGAGGTCAGGTTGGTTATTGCGGACCGAGCGGAGGTGTTCGGCGAAACGATCGCCAAGCCTCCGCTTGGTCTCACCGATGTAGATCAGCTGACATCTCGAGCAGCGGATGCAATAGATGAGGTTGGAGGAGATGCAGGTGAACCTCTGTCGCACCTGGAACGACTGCTTATGTCCTTGAATGGAGTCGAGGGGGGAGGTGAAGGGACAAGTGTTGCATCTCTTGCGGTTGGAAGCTGACTGTAAATCCAAGGTTTTGTTTTCTAATAGTCTCTGTCGTATTAAAGGCGATGCCAAACCATTGATAAAAGAGTCTCGAATAAGTTCCTGTCGATATTGATCAGCCGTAAATACTTTGAAGGCACACTTTACTAAGTCTTTGAAGTTCTTGTGAAAATTCATCAATTGACTCACCAGGTTTTTGTTTCCGAGTAGCATGGAGGTGTCGAGCGAATATCACTGGGTGTCTTAACGAAGAGTCTGCTTAGTACATCAATAGCAGAAACATAAGTTGTACATTCCTCTATGTAATCATATATATCGGAAGAGACGAAGCTTATTAATGTCTTGAGTCTGTCTGGTGCATCATTGCCACACTGATCAAAGAGTTATTTAGTATACGAAGCCAGTGCTTCCAATCCTTTGCAGCAGCAGGTGAGTTGGGATCCAGATCCAAGCGTTGTGGTTTCAATAGTTTCTCCATCCCAAGTCGGACTGCTAAGATAAGTTGCTTATATTGTTGCGAGGCAAATGAAACTTTTCACTACTCAAAATTTACTTAACTTTATTTAAGCTTTAAGCAACTTATTTCTTTAATACATAAACTCAGAAACGTCTGGCAAACATGGCTGATTCCGCAGGCCTTTCCCGCCCGAAATACCTCGCACATGCGCACACTCCGGAAAAGTCTTGCACATGCGCACACTCTAGAAGTGCCCCGCACATGCGCACATGCACCCACTTCAGTTAGAAAATGCAAAAGGTTTGCTTTGAAAATGCAAAAGGTGTGCTTTGAAAACGCAAATGGTGGTTTGGTTTGAAAATGCAAATGGTGGTCTGGTTTCGAAATGCAAAAGTTGGTTTGCTTTGAAAATGCAAAAGGTGGTTTGGTTTGAAACTGCAAAAGGTTTGGTTTGAAAATGCAAAAGGTTTGCTTTGTTAAATGCAAAAGGTTTGCTTTGAAATTGCAAAAGGTGGTTAGCTTTGAAAATGCAAAAGTTGGTTTGGTTTGAAAATGCTAAATGTTTGCTTTGAAAATGCGAAAAGTTTGCTTTTAAAATGCAAAAGGTGGTTTGCTTTGAAAATGCAAAAGGTGGTTTGCTTTGAAAATGCAAAAGGTGATATTCTTTGAAAATGCAATTGTTGGTTTGCTTTCAAAATGCAAGAATGGTTTGCTTTGAAAATGCAAAAGGTGGTTTGCTTTGAAAATGCAAAAGTTGGTTTGGTTTGAAAATGCAAAATGTTTGCTTTGAAAATGCGAAAGGTTTGCTTTAAAATGCAAAAGGTGGTTTGTTTTGAAAATGCAAAAGGTGGTTTGCTTTGAAAATGCAAAAGGTGGTTCGGTTTAGCTATGCAAAAGATTTGGTTTGAAAATGCAAAAGGTTTTGTTTGAAAATGCAAAAGGTTTGGTTTGAAAATGTAAAAGGTTTGCTTTGAAAAAGCAAAAGGTGGATTGCATTGAAAATGCAAAATGTGGTTTGCCCTGAAAATGCAAAAGGTGGTATTCTTTGAAAATGCAATTGTTGGTTTGCTTTGAAAATGCAAGAATGGTTTGCTTTGAAAATGAAAAAGGGGTTTTGCTTTGAAAATGCAAATTGTGGTTTGCTTTGAAAATGCAAAAGGTGGTTTGCCTTGAGAATGCCCAAGGTTTGCTTTGAAAATGCAAAAGGTTTGCTTTGAAAATGCAAAAGGTGGTTTGCTTTGAAAATGCAAAAGGTGGTTTTCTTTATGGAAAATGTGGTTGGCTTTGATAATGCAAAAGGTGGTTTTCTTTGAAAATGTAAAAATGTGGTTTAGTTTGAAAATGCAAATGGTGGTTTGGTTTAGAAATGCAAAAGGTGGTTTGGTTTGGAAATGCAAAAGGTTCGCTTTGAAAATAGAAAAGGTTTTCTTTGAAAATGCAAAAGGTGGTTTGCTTTGAAAATGCAAAAGGTGGTTTGCTTTGAAAATGCAAATAATGGTTTGCTTTGAAAATGCAAAATGTGGTTCGTTTTGAAATTGCAAAAGGGGTTTGCTTTGAAAATGCAAAAGGTGGATTGCTTTGAAAATACAAAAAGGGTTGCTTTGAAAATGGAAAAGGTGGTTTGCTTTGAAAATGGAAAAGGTGTTTTGCTTTGAAAATGCAAAAGGTGGTAGATGGTAGAGAATTGAGGAATGCAGTTGAACAGAGGGATCTAAGAATAACTGTGCATAGTTCCCTGAAGGTGGAATCTCATGTAGATAGGGTGGTAAAGAAAGCTTTTGGGATGCTGGCCTTTATAAATCAGAGCATTGAATATAGAAGTTGGGATGTAATGTTAAAATTGTACAAGGCATCGGTGAGGCCAATTCTGGAGTATGGAGTACAATTTTGGTCGCCTAATTATAGGAAGGATGTCAACAAAATATGCAAAAGGTGCTTTGCATAGAAAATGCAAAATGTGGTTTGCTTTGAAAATGCAAAAGGTGGTTTTCTTTGAAATTGCAAACGATTTGTTTTGAAAAAGCAAAAGGTTTTGTTTGAAAATGCAAAAGGTTTGCTTTGAAAATGCAAAAGGTGGTTTGCTTTGAAAATGCAAAAGGTGATTTGCTTTGAAAATGCAAAAGCTGCTTTTCAATGAAAATGCAAAAGGTGGATTGCTTTGAAAAAGCAAAATGTGGTTTGAATTGAAAATGCAAAAGATGGTTTTCTTTGAAAATGCAAAAGGTGGTTTGCTTTGAAAATGCAAAAGGTGTTGTGCTATGAAAATCCAAAAGGTGGTTTGCTTTAAAAATGCAAAAAGGAGGTTTGCTTTGAAAATGCAAAAGGTGGTTTGCTTTGAAAATGCTACAGGTAGTTTGCTTTGAAAATGCAAAAAGTGGTTTGCTTTGAAAATGCAAAAGGTGGTTTGCTTTGAAAATGCAAATAATGGTTTGTTTTGAAAATGCAAAATGTGGTTTGTTTTGAAATTGCAAAAGGGGTTTGCTTTGAAAATGCAAAAGGTGGTTTGCTTTGAAAAGGTGGTTTGCTTTGAAAATGCAAAAGGTGGATTGCTTTGAAAATGCAAAAAGGGTTGCTTTGAAAATGGAAAAGGTGGTTTGCTTTGAAAATGGAAAAGGTGTTTTGCTTTGAAAATGCAAAAGGTGGTAGATGGTAGAGAATTGAGGAATGCAGTTGAACAGAGGGATCTAGGAATAACTGTGCATATTTCCCTGAAGGTGGAATCTCATGTAGATAGGGTGGTAAAGAAAGCTTTTGGGATGCTGGCCTTTATAAATCAGAGCATTGAATATAGAAGTTGGGATGTAATGTTAAAATTGTACAAGGCATCGGTGAGGCCAATTCTGGAGTATGGAGTACAATTTTGGTCGCCTAATTATAGGAAGGATGTCAACAAAATAGAGAGAGTACAGAGGAGATTTACTAGAATGTTGCCTGGGTTTCAGCAACTAAGTTCCGGAGAAAGGTTGAACAAGTTAGGTCTTTATTTTTTGGAGCACAGAAGGTTAAGAGGGGACTTGATAGAGTTCTTTAAAATTATGAGCGGTTTAGACAGAGTTGACGTGGATTAGCTTTTTCCATTGAGAGTAGGGAAGATTCAAACAAGGGGACATGACTTGAGAATTAAGGGACAGAAGTTTAGGGGTAACATTAGGGGGAACTTCTTTACTCAGAGAGTGGTAGCTGTGTGGAATGAGCTTCCAGTGGAAGTGGTGGAGGCTGGTTCGATGTTATCCTTTAAAAATAGATTGGATGGGTATATGGACGGGAAAGGAATGGAGGGTTATGGTCTGAGTGCAGGTAGATGGGACTAGGGGGAAGTTTTTTTTTTTTTTTAATGTTCGGCACGGACGTGAAGGGCCGAGATGGCCTGTTTCCGTGCTGTAATGGTTATATGGTTATATGTTTATATGGTGGTCTGGTTTGAAAATGCAAAAGGTGGTTTGCATGAAAATGCAAAAGGTGGTTTGCTTTGAAAATGAAAAAGGTGTTTTGCTTTGAAAATGCAAAAGGTGGTTTGCTTTTAAAATGCAAAAGGTGGTTTGCTATATAAACGCCAAAAGGAAGTTTGCTTTGAAAATGCAAAATGTGGTTTGCTTTGAAAATGCAAAAGGGGGTTAGCTTTGAAAATGCAAAAGTTGGTTTGATGGTTTGCATTGAAAATGCAAAAGGTGGTTTGCTTTGAAAATGCAAAAGGTGGTGTGCTTTGAAAATTAAAAAGGTGGTGTGCTTTGAAAATGCAAAATGTGGTTTGCTTTGAAAATGGAAAAGGAGGTTTGCTTTGAAAATGCAAAAGGTGGTTTGCTTTGGAAATGCTATAGGTGGTTTGCTTTGAAAATGCAAAAAAAGTGGTTTGCTTTAAATATGCAAAAGGTGGTTTGCTTTGAACATGCAAAAGTTGGTTTGATGGTTTGCATTGAAAATGCAAAAGGTGGTTTGCTTTGAAAATGCAAAAGGTGGTGTGCTTTGAAAATGCAAAAGGTGGTGTGCTTTGAAAATGCAAAATGTGGTTTGCTTTGAAAATGGAAAAAGTGGTTTGCTTTGAAAATGCAAAAGGTGGTTTGCTTTGGAAATGCTATAGGTGGTTTGCTTTGAAAATGCAAAAAAAAGTGGTTTGCTTTAAATATGCAAAAGGTGGTTTGCTTTGAAAATGCAAAAGTGGTTTGCTTTGAAAATGCAAAAGGTGGTTTGCTTTGAAAATGCAAAAAGGTTTGCTTTAAAAATGCAGTAGATGATTTGCTTTGAAAATGGAAAAAGTGGTTTGCTTTGAAAATGCAAAAGGTGGTTTGCTTTGAAATTGCAAAACAAGTGGTTTGCTTTGAAAATGCAAAAGGTGGTTTGCTTTGAAAATACAAAAGGTGGTTTGCTTTGAAATTGCAATAGGTGGTTTGCTTTGAAAATGCAAACGGTGCTTTGCTTTGAAAATGAAAAAGGTGGTTTGCTTTGGAAATGCAAAGGGTTTACTTTGAAAATGCAAAAGATTTGCTTTGAAAATGCAAATAGTGGTTTCCTTTGAAGGGCAAATGGTGGTTTGCTTTTAAAATGCTAAAGGTGGTTTGAATTGAAAATACAAAACGTGGTTTGATTTGAAAATGCGAAAAGTGGCTTGCTTTTAATATGCAAATGGTGGTTTGCTTTGAAAATGCAAAAGGTGGTTTGCTATTAAAACGCAAAAGGTGGTTTGCTTTGAAAATGCAAATGGTGGTTTGATTTGAAAATGCAAAATTGGTTTGCTATATAATGCCAAAAGGCGGTTTGCTTTGAAAATGCAAAAGGTGGTTTGCTTTGAAAATTCTATAGGTGGTTTGCATTCAAATGCAAAAAGTGGTTTGCTTTGAAAATGCAAAAGGTGGTTTACTTTGGAAATGCAAAAAGTGGTTTGTTTTGAAAATGGAAAAGGTGGTTTGCTTTGAAATTGCAACAGGTGGATTGCTTTTAAAATGCAAAAGGTGGTTTGCTTTGAAAAGGTAGTTTGCTTCGAAAACGCAAAAGGTGGATTGCTTTGAAAATGCCAAAAGGTTTGCTTTGAAATTGCAAAACGTGGTTTGATTTGAAAATGAAAAAATTGGCTTGCTTTTAATATGCAAATGGTGGTTTGCTTTTAAAACGCAAAAGGTGGTTTGCTTTGAAAATGCAAATGGTGGTTTGATTTGAAAATGCAAAATTGGTTTGCTATTAAATGCCAAAAGGCGGTTTGCTTTGAAAATGCAAAAGGTAGTTGGCTTTGAAAATGCAAAAGGTGGTATGCTTTGAAAATGCGAAAGCTGGTTTGCTTTAAAAATGCAAAAGGAGGTTTGCTTTGAAAATGCAAAAGGTGGTTGCTTTGGAAATGCTATAGGTGGTTTGCATTCAAAATGCAAAATGTGGTTTGCTTTGAGAATGCAAAAGGTGGTTTACTTTGAAAATGCAAAAAGTGGTTTGCTTTGAAAATGGAAAAGGTGGTTTGCTTTGAAATTGCAACAGGTGGTTTGCTATTAAAATACAAACGGTGGTTTGCTTTGAAAAGGTAGTTTGCTTCGAAAATGCAAAAGGTGGATTGCTTTGAAAATGCCAACAGGTTTGCTTTGAAAATGCAAAAGGTGGTTTGCTTTGAAAATGCCAAAAGGTTTGCTTTGAAAATGCAAAACGTGGTTTGCTTTGAAAATGGAAAAGGTGGTTTGCTTTTACATTTTAAAAAAAGTGGTTTGCTTTGAAAATGCAAAAGATGGTTTGCTTTGAAAATGCAAACGGTCGTTTGCTTTGAAAATGCAAAAGGTCGTTTGCTTTGAAAATGCAAAAGGCCGTTTGCTTTGAAAATGCAAAATGTGGTTTGCTGGTTTGCATTGAAAATGCAAAAGCTGCTTTTTAATGGAAATGCAAAAGGTGGTTTGCTTTGAAAATGCAAAAGGTGGTTTGCTTTTAAAATGATAAAAAGGTGGTTTGCAATGAAAATGCAAAAGGTGGTTTGCTTTGAGAATGCAAAAGGTGGTTTACTTTGAAAATGCAAAAAGTGGTTTGCTTTGAAAATGGAAAAGGTGGTTTGCTTTGAAATTGCAACAGGTGGTTTGCTATTAAAATACAAACGGTGGTTTGCTTTGAAAAGGTAGTTTGCTTCGAAAATGCAAAAGGTGGATTGCTTTGAAAATGCCAACAGGTTTGCTTTGAAAATGCAAAAGGTTGTTTGCTTTGAAAATGCCTAAAGGTTTGCTTTGAAAATGCAAAACGTGGTTTGCTTTGAAAATGGAAAAGGTGGTTTGCTTTTACATTTTAAAAAAAGTGGTTTGCTTTGAAAATGCAAAAGATGGTTTGCTTTGAAAATGCAAACGGTCGTTTGCTTTGAAAATGCAAAAGGTCGTTTGCTTTGAAAATGCAAAAGGCCGTTTGCTTTGAAAATGCAAAATGTGGTTTGCTGGTTTGCATTGAAAATGCAAAAGCTGCTTTTTAATGGAAATGCAAAAGGTGGTTTGCTTTGAAAATGCAAAAGGTGGTTTGCTTTTAAAATGCTAAAAAGGTGGTTTGCAATGAAAATGCAAAAGGTGGTTTGCTTTGAAATTGAAAAAAGTGGTTTGCTTTGAAAATGCAAATGGTGGTTTGCTTTGAAAATGCAAAAGGTGGTTTGCTATAACATGCCAAAAGGCGGTTTGCTTTGAAAATTCAAAATTTCGTTTGCTTTGAAAATGCAAAATGTCGTTTGTTTTGAAAATGCAAAAGGTGGTTTGCTTTGAAAATGCAAAAGTTGGTTTGCTTGTTTGCATTGAAAATGCAAAAGGTGGTTTGCTTTGAAAATGCATAAGGAGGTTTGCTTTGAAAATGCAAAAGTTGGTTTGCTTTGAAAATGCAAAAGGTGGTTTGCTATAAAATGCCAAAAGGCGGTTTGCTTTGAAAATGCAAATGGTGGTTTTCTTTGAAAATGTAAAAGGTGGTTTGCTTTGAAAATGCAAAAGGTGGTTTGCTGGTTTGCATTGAAAATGCAAACGCTACTTTTTAATGGAAATGCAAAAGGTGGTTTGCTTTGAAAATGCAAAAGATGATATGTTTAGAAAATGGAAAAGGTGGTTTGCTTTGAAAATGCAAAAGGTGGTTTGCCGTGAAAATGCAAAAGGTGGTTTGCTTTGAAAATACAAAAGGTGGTTTGCATTGAAAATGCAAAAGGTGCCTTGCTTTTAATATGCAAATGGTCATTTGCATTGAAAATGCAAAACGTGGTTTGTCTTTAAAATGCAAAAGGTGGTTTGCTTTGAAAATGCAAATGGTGGTTTGCTTTGAAAATGTAAAAGGTGGTTTGCTTTGAAAGTGCAAAAGGTGGTTTGCTGGTTTGCATTGAAAATGCAAATGCTGCTTTTTAATGGAAATGCAAAAGGTGGTTTGCTTTGAAAATGCAAAAGATGATTTGTTTAGAAAATGGAAAAGTTGGTTTGCTTTTAAAATGCAAAAGGTGGTTTGCTTTCAAAAGGTAGTTTGCTTCGAAAAGACAAAAGGTGGATTGCTTTGAAAATGCCAAATGGTTTGCTTTGAAATTGCAAAACGTGGTTTGCTTTGAAAATGCAAAAGGTGCTTTGCTTTGAAATTGCAAAACGTGGTTTGATTTGAAATTGAAAAAAGTGGCTTGCTTTTAATATGCAAATGGTGGTTTGCTTTGAAAACACAAAAGGTGGTTTGCTTTTAAAACGCAAAAGGTGGTTTGCTTTGAAAATGCAAAAGGTGGTTTACTTTGAAAATGCAAAAAGTGGTTTGCTTTGAAAATGGAAAAGTTGGTTTGCTTTGAAATTGCAACAGGTGGTTTGCTATTAAAATACAAAAGGTGGTTTGCTTTGAAAATGCAAACGGTCGTTTGCTTTGCAAATGCAAAAGGTCGTTTGCTTTGAAAATGCAAAAGGTCGTTTGCTATGAAAATGCAAAAGGTGGTTTGCTGGTTTGCATCGAAAATGCAAAAGCTGCTTTTTAATGGAAATGCAAAAGGTGGTTTGCTTCGAAAATGCAAAAGGTGGATTGCTTTGAAAATGCCAAAAGGTTTGCTTTGAAAATGCAAAAGGTGGTTTGCTTTGAAAATGCCAAAAGGTTTGCTTTGAAAACGCAAAACGTGGTTTGCTTTGAAAATGGAAAAGGTGGTTTGCTTTTACATTAAAAAAAAGTGGTTTGCTTTGAAAATGCAAAAGATGGTTTGCTTTGAAAATGCAAACGGTCGTTTGCTTTGAAAATGCAAAAGGTCGTTTGCTTTTAAAATGCGAAAGGTCGTTTGCTTTGAAAATGCAAAAGGTGGTTTGCTGATTTGCACTGAAAATGCAAAAGCTGCTTTTTAATGGAAATGCAAAAGGTGGTTTGCTTTGAAAATGCAAATGGTGGTTTGCTTTTAAAATGCTAAAAAGGTGGTTTGCAATTAAAATGCAAAAGGTGGTTTGCTTTGAAATTGAAAAAAGTGGTTTGCTTTGAAAATGCAAATGGTGGTTTGCTTTGAAAATGCAAAAGGTGGTTTGCTATAACATGCCAAAAGGCGGTTTGCTTTGAAAATGCAAAATGTCGTTTGCTTTGAAAATGCAAAATGTCGTTTGTTTTGAAAATGAAAAAGGTGGTTTGCTTTGAAAATGCAAAAGTTGGTTTGCTTGTTTGCATTGAAAATGCAAAAGGTGATTTGCTTTGAAAATGCAAAAGGTGGGGTGCTTAGAAAAAGCAAAAGTTGGTTTGCTTTAAAAATGCATAAGGAGATTTGCTTTGAAAATGCAAATGGTGGTTTGCTATGAAAGTGCTAAACGGTTTGCTTTAAAAATGCAGTAGATGGTTTGCTTTGAAAATGGAAAAGGTAGTTTGCTTTGAAAATGCAAAAGGTGTTTTGCTTTGAAAATGCAAAAAGGTTTGCTTTAAAAATGCAGTAGATGGTTTGCTTTGAAAATGGAAAAAGTGGTTTGTTTGAAAACGCAAAAGGTGGTTTGCTTCGAAATTGCAAAAAAAGTGGTCTGCTTTAAAAAAGCAAAAGGAGGTTTGCTTTGAAAATGCAAAAGGTGGTTTGCTTTGAAAATACAAAACGTGGTTTGATTTGAAAATGCAAAAAAGTGGCTTGCTTTTAATATGCAAATGGTGGTTTGCTTTGAAAATGCAAAAGGTGGTTTGCTTTTAAAATGAAAAAGGTGGTTTGCTTTGAAAATGCAAATGGTGGTTTTGAAATTGTAACAGGTGGTTTGCTTTGAAAATGCAAAAGGTGGTTTGCTTTGAAAATGCAAAAGGTGGTTTGCATTGAAATTGCAAATGGTGGTTTGCTTTGAAAATGCAAAAGGTGGTTTGCTTTGAAAATGAAAAGGGTGGTTTGCTTTGAAAATGCAAAAGGTCGTTTGCTTTGAAAATGCAAAAGTTGGTTTGCTGGTTTGCATTGAAAATGCAAAAGGTGGTTTGCTTTGAAAATGAAAAAGGTGGTTTGCTTTGAAAATGCAAAAGGTCGTTTGCTTTGAAAATGCAAAAGGTCGTTTGCTTTGAAAATGCAAATGATGGTTTGCTGGTTTGCATTGAAAATGCAAAAGCTAGTTTTCAAGGGAAATGCAAAAGGTGCTTTGCTTTGAAAATGCAAAAGGTGGTTTGCTTTGAAAATGCAAAAGGTGGTTTTCTTTGGAAAAGCAAAGGTGGTTTGCTTTGAAAATGCAAAAGGTGGTTTTCTTTGAAAAAGCAAAAGGCGGTTTGCTATGAAAATGCAAAAGGTGGTATGCTTTGAAAATGATAAAGGTGGTTTGCTTTGAAAATGCAAAAGGTTTGTGTTGAAAATGCAAGAGGTCGTTTATTTTGAAAATGCAAAAGGAGATTTGCTTTGAAAATGCAAAAGGTGGTTTGCTTTGAAGAGGTACTTTGCTTTGAAAATATAAAAGGTGGATTGCTTTGAAAATGCAAAAAGTGGTTCGCTTTGAAAATGCAAAAGGTGGTTTGCTTTGAAATTGCAAAATGTGGTTTGCTTAAAAAATGCGAAAGGTGGTTTGCTTTGAAAATGCAAAAGGTGGTTTGTTTTGAAAAGGTGGTTTGCTTTGAAAAGGTGGTTTGCTTTGAAAATGCAAAAGGTGGTTTGCTTTTAAAATGCAAAAGGTGGGTTGCTTTTAAATCGCAAAAGGTGGTTTGCTTTGAAAATGCAAAAGATGGTTTGCTTTGAAAAAACGAAAGGTGGTTTGCTTTAAATCTGCAAAAAGGTTTGCTTTTAAAATACAGTAGATGGTTTGCTTTGAAAATGGAAAAAGTGGTTTGCTTCGAAAATGCATAAGGTGGTTTGCTTCGAAATTGCAAAAAGTGGTTTGCTTTAAAAATGCAAAAGGTGGTTTGCTTTGAAAATACAAAAGGTGGTTTGCTTTGAAAATGCAAAAGGTGGCTTGCTTTTAATATGCAAAAGGTGGTTTGCTTTGAAAATGCAAAAGGTGGTTTGCTTTTAAAATGCAAAAGGTGGTTTGCTTTTAAAATACAAAAGGTGGTTTGCTTTGAAAATGCAAAAGGTGGTTTGCTTAGAAATGGTGGTTTGCTTTGAAAATACATAAGTTGGTTTGCGTTGAAAATGCAAAAGGTGGTTTGCTTTGAAATTGCAAAAAGTGGTTTGCTTTGAAAATGCAAAACGTGGTTTGCTGGTTTGCATTGAAAATGCAAAATGTGGTTTACTTTGAAAATGCAAAAGGTGGTGGGCTTTGAAAATGCAATGGTGGTTTGCTTTGAAAATTCAAAAGGTGATTTGTTTAGAAAATGCAAAAGGTGGTTTGTTTTGAAAATGCAAAAGGTGGTTTGCTTTGAAAATGCAAAAGGTTGTTTGCTTTGAAAATGCAAAAGGTGGTTTGCTTTGAAAAGGTGGTTTGCTTTGAAAATGCATAAGGTGGTTTGCTTTGAAAATGCAAAAAATGGTTTGCTTTGAAGATGGAAAATGGCTTGCTTTGAAAATGCAAAAGATGGTTTGCTTTGAAAATGCAAAGGTGGTTCGCTTTGAAAAGGTGGTTTGCTTTGAAAATGCTTAAGGAGGTTTGCTTTGTAAATGCAAAAGATCATTTGCTTTGAAACTGCAAAAAGTGGTTTGCTTTGAAAATGCAAAAGGTGGTTTGCTTTGCAAATGCAAAAGGTGGTTTGCTTTGAAAATGGTGAAGGTGTTTTGTTTTGAAAATGCAAAATGTGGTTTGCTTTGAAAATGCGAAAAATGTTTTTCTTTGAAAATGCAAAAGGTGGTTTGCTTTGAAAATGCAAAATGTGGTTCGTTTTGAAAATGCAGAAGGTGGTTTGTTTTGAAAATGCAAAAGGTGGTTTGCTTTGAAAATGCAAAAGGTGGTTTGCTTTGAAAATGCAAAAGGTGGTTTGCTTTGAAAAGGTGGTTTGCTTTGAAAATGCAAAAGATGGTTTGCTTTGAAAATGCAAATACGTTTGCTTTGAAAATGTAAATGGTGGTTTGCTTTGAAAATGGAAAAGGTGTTTTGCTTTGAAAACGCAACAGGTCGTTTGCTTTGAAAATGCAAAGGCAAGTGAGGTTGCTTTGAACACGCAAAGGCAAGTGCGGTTGCTTTAAAAATGCAAAGGCACGTGCGGTTGCTTTGAAAATGCATAGGCAAGTGATTAAAAGTCAAATCTTGACCACTTCCTGTTTGCACTGTATATTGATTTTAGAAATTCACTACCACTTACGGCTTCGATTTTTGGCCATATTACTCAGTCCCCCTCCAGCTGTCAGCGCCAGAGGATTTTTCCCATCGATGAAAAGGATAAGATTTATTAATGTTTAAATAAAGTTGAAATTCTCTCTTCTGTCAATCATGCAATGGAGGCCACGCCCCATCCGGTGGGAGGGGGAAGGACTATAAACCCGGATGTGTGGACTTGCCGCAGTCGCTGCAAGATGGGGGAGGGAGAGGTCACGACTCTCAGTCTGAGCAGTGAATAAACTGAACACTGAACACATGTCTACTAAACTGTGAGTGTGGTTTTATGTGCTTTTATGTGATTTATTTGGAACTGTGTTTGGAAGGAATAAATGTTTTACGTGCCTTTTGACTGTCTCGCTAATTGAAAAGTGTGCCTTTTGACTGTGCCGCTAATTGAAAAGTGTGCCTTTTGACTGTGCCGCTAATTGGAAAGGATGCCTTTTGACTGTGCCGCTAAATGGAAACTGTGCCTTTTGACTGTGCCGCTAAACTGTGCCTATATTTAAAAATGTGATTTGCTTTATAAATGTGGCTTGCGTTTTAATGTGGCTTGCGTTTTAATGTGGCTTGCTGTGCAACCGTTTTTGGAAGGAAAAACAGTGAATAAACGTTTTATTAGATCAGGACTGTGTTTAATGCAAAATTGCCGCTCATTCCGTGACTTCCGCTTAGTGGAGAGATGGTGCTGATTGCGTCATTTCCGGTGAGTTCAGAGGTGGCGCTCAGTGCGGAAGGGTATAGTGGAGACACCGCCCTGAACCGTTAGTAACAGGATTCAGTTTGCTTACCACATTCTGAAGTTACTTGGCATTTTAGTATTGGTGCTGTGTGTGAGTGTGTGTCTGTGTTTGTGTGTCTGTATTTGTGTGTGTGTGTGTGTGTGTGTGTGTGTGTGTGTGTGTTTCTTTGTGTTTGTGTGTGTGTGTGTGTGTGTTTCTTTGTGTTTGTGTGTGTGTCTGTGTGTGTGTCTTTGTGTTTGTGTGTGTGTGTGTGTTTTTGTGTGTGTGTTCCTGTGTGTGTCCCTGTGTGTGTCCCTGTGTGTGTGTCCCTGTGTGTGTGTCCCTGTGTGACTCTCTGTGTGTGCCTCTCTGTGTGTGTCTGTGTGTGTGTGTGTCTCTGTGCGTGTGTTCCTGTGTGTGTGTCTCTGTGTGTGTGTTTGTGTATGTGTGTGTCTCTATGTGTGTGTCTCTGTTGGAGTGCTTGGAGTGCTGTGACGTTGGACTTACTTCCTGCACTCTGCTTGAAGTGCTGTGAGGTTGAACTTGCCGCCTGCACTCTGCTTGGTGTCTGGTTGGACCTGCTGCCTGCATTCTGCTTGGAATGCTGTGAGGTTGGACTTGCTGTCTGCATTCTGCTTGGAATGCTGTGAGGTTGGACTTGCTGCCTGCATTCTGCTTGGAATGCTGTGAGGTTGGACTTGCTGCCTGCACTCTGCTTGGAGTGCTGTGAGGTTGGACTTGCAATGTTTTAAGACTCGTTCACATTTTAAACTTTAATAAATCATGTTTCCACTTGCCATGTCGGCGTGTTCTTCATCACAATGGGTACCTAATGGGCAGGAATGGCTGCGCTGTCAGAGAGCCACTAAGAGTGCCTGGGGGAGGGGGGCGGTTGAGGGGAGATGCACTGAATGCGTGGGGGAGGGGAATGGCAAGGAGCAGAGTAGTGGAGTGAAGGGAGGAGGGGTAACTGATTGAACTGTCACCACACCAGCTGTAAGTGACTTAATGCCAGCCCACCAGCCATGACTCACCTAACTGCAAGTCCAAGAATCCATTCAGTCCACAATGTCCATACTAGCCCACTGGAAACCAGTCTCTTCAGCCCACAACACCCATACTAGCGCTCCAGAGATCCACGCAAGGATAGACTTTCCTCCGTCATTGCTGTGATCTGAAAAAAGATGAAAATGTCTAAAATTGATTGTCCACCCTCTCCCCCTTCTCTCTCACAGAGACACTGTCGCCTGTTTTCAGCACAATTTCTGGCAGTTTCTGAGCTGCCAGCCAACCAGGCCTGAGTTTCTGAGCTGCCAGCCAACCAGGCCTGAGTTTCTGAGCTGCCAGCCCACCAGGCCTGAGTTTCTGAGCTGCCAGCCCACCAGGCCTGAGTTTATGAGCTGCCAGCCCACCAGGCCTGAGTTTCTGACCTGCCAGCCCAAGAATCCATTCGGACCACAAAACCGATGTTAGCTCTGCACAAGCCCCCCCCCCCTCCCCCCACTGGCCAGCAATATTGGAATTGGTGGAGAGGTGGAAAATTTATTTGGGGGACCAGCCCTCGCGTGTGAAGCTGGGACCCAACGGGTCTCACTTAGTCTAGTGTACTTATACAAGAAGAGGTTTGGATGAATATCTTACTGTTTTTACTACTACAATAAAGACACTATTAATCAAGAGACTGTGTTTGGAAGATTTCCCTTTCGACGGCATTGAATGTCTCGGGGAGAGCTCTCGAATGCGTTTCGATTATCTCCTGAACCCGTGTCTTCAATCAGAGTGACTAAAGGAAAGAATCCTTGAAACGATATGAAAATCTGTCACTATAAGTACTAGCCCAGATTACTACCCCACAGTGTGTCACGCTATCAGTACTACTCCACATGTGTGTCCCTCCATCAGTACCACCACAGTGTGTCCCTCCATCAGTACCACCACAGTGTGTCCCTCCATCAGTACCACCACAGTGTGTCCCTCCATCAGTACCACCACAGTGTGTCCCTCCATCAGTACCACCACAGTGTGTCCCTCCATCAGTACCACCACAGTGTGTCCCTCCATCAGTACCACCACAGTGTGTCCCTCCATCAGTACCACCACAGTGTGCCCCTCCATCAGTACCACCACAGTCTGTCACTGCGTCAGTTCTGCCCCATTTTTATCCCTCCATCAGTAATATCCCACTGTGTGTCACTCCATCAGTGGGCGGAGAGAGGGCAGCCCAGAGAGGGGGAATAGAGAGCGTAGGAGAGAGAGTAACAGTTCAGAGAGAGTGACAGCAGTGAGGATGGAGGGAGAGAGAAAGAGAGGAGGGAGAGGTGCTGCATCATTCGCCGTTTTATTTGGGTTGAGGACAATCCTGAGGCGGCAATGTTTCTCTTCTCTGAGTGTCGTGAGCCTTTGGGTCGTTCCTCCTCAGAGGTGATGAAGGCAGAGAATGTTATTGTCCCATGGTATAGTCAGATCTATTCCAGGCAAGCAGGGAGTGAATGGTTCCCGGGGTCAGTCAGCGGGAGTGTGGGGTTGGGGTCACAGTCAGTGAGTGAAGCCGCGATCATATTGAGTGGTGAAGCAGAGTGGTGGGATGGGGGGCATTTTAGTCCGAGGCGATATGTTGAACTAATTCCTCAACCTGTGGACAAAGGTCGCCCAGTCCAGTCCACCTTCAAACTGGGCACCAGAAGCCCTGAGAGGGTCCCTGGAATTTGGCATTGCCTTGCTGAGTGAAACGGATTGAAGGAAATCAGACAAACAACATAAGGTAGTGAGTTGGATCTGGTGGAGTTTGAAACAATATTCCCTTTGCTGGAACAATGCCGCCTCTCCCAATTTCCATCCCTCAGTATCTATCGCCACAATTCCCAGTCTTTGGAGTTTCTCAATCAATTCCCTGAATAAATCACAACCTGGCTCAGCAGGGATTTCACTCGGCTGATGTCATCTATTTGTGAATCATTTCAACATCTCTATTTTTAAACTATGTTGAAACTTCACTGTCCCGGTGGAGGCGGAAAATGGTATAAAATCTCCAGGAATGTTCTGCCTCAGCATTTCATTCCGAGACATTACCGGCAGCTCACGGGGACACGTCGCTGGGCAGAGAGAATGGGGCAGCATCTTTATGAATATCGGCGAGTGGAGGGAATCGTGTACGCGATCATTGCTGCCGTTGGAGTCCCTGGTAAGTGAGCAGAACTATTCAAGTTTTATAACTCCGTGTGTTAACTGGTGTTGACCTGATTCTCATCATGTTACAAGTTCCCAACTGATGATCGTTGTACAAGAATATGTGAAGTATATCAATCCTCTCAGTGAAATATTTGTGAATTAACGCTGTGATTTTTCTTATTTCCAGACAGCTGAAACTAAGCCTCTTTTTCTCTCACTGCTGCCGGCCGGGAGCCACTAGAATGTTGTTCTTGCCTTCAGTGGGACCTTGCCCAGAGTTGTCCCAGTGCTCGGGACAGGCAGGTAGGCAGGTAGGGAGGCAGCTCTCCGGGACGGCGTGACTGGGAGAGAGGGGTTCACATTGTGAAGTTCACTGTGTCTGAGTTATTGATCAGAGTGAACACCCGCTCCTGTGGACACCGTGTCTCACTGTGGAGTCTGTCTGTCACAGTCGGATTCCACCCACAGCCTGTTGGTCAATAATTGGATCGATCTACTGAACCAGTGGCCGCGGATCTACCGACGTGTGTGTGTGTGTTGTTACTTCACCTGCACCATCTTGAGGCTGCTGAGATTAACCGCTGTATGTCTGAACTAACCCGACTAACTCCCCCCCCCTGTCTCTGTGCTTTGGTACATATATCCCACACCATCCATACATGGGGATAATAGGTTGCATTCCTGGCACCGTCTGGATTTCGTGTGTGGGAAAGAACTGCAGATGCTGGTTTAAATCGAAGATAGACACAAAGTGCTGGAGTAACTCAGCGGGACGGGCAGCATCTCTGGAGAGAAGGAATGGGTGACGTTTCGGATCAAGACCCTTCTTCAGTCTCATTCCTTCTCTCCAGAGATGCTGCCTGTCCCGCTGAGTTACTCCGCTTTCTGCGTCGACCGTCTGGACCAGAAGGGGTGGACTCTCATTTGCAACAATTGGCCTCTGCTTCAGGAGGGAAGTGCGAAGGGCACCTTGCGTGGGGAGGGAGAGAAAGAGGAATATCAGGGATGATTGGATATGGCGGCCATTGTAGTGCGTTCTTCCCCCAGCTTTACCTTTACCTTTAGAAAGGAGATGAGGAGGAATTTCTTTAGACAGAGGGTGGTGAATATGTGGAATTCATTGCGGCAGACGGGGTGGAGGCCAAGTCAATGGATAGTTTTAAGGCGGAGAGTGATAGATTCTTGATTAGTGCGGGTGTCGGGGGTTTACGGGGAGAAGGCACGAAAATGGGGTTGAGAGGGAAAGATAGATCGGCCATGATAGAATGGCGGAGTAGACATGATGGGCCGAATGGCCTACTTCTGCTGCTAGGAGCTGCACTCTTCTGTAAAGTGTTTAAGAAGGAACTGCAGATGCTGGAAAATCGAAGGTAGACAATGCTGGAGAAACTCAGCGGGTGAGGCAGCATCTATGGAGCGAAGGAAATGGGTAACTATTTCCAGTCTGAAGAAGGGTTTCGGCCCGAAACGTTACCTGTTTCCTTCGTTCCATAGATGCTGCCTCACCCGCTGAGTTTCTCCAGCACTTTTGTCTACTCTTGTGTAAAGACCTTTCTGAGTAATTTCCCTTATCTGTGCTGAATGCTAACCTGGTTCTGGAAGGGCAGAGTTTGGGGATAATGCAATAGATGAAGTAGTTTGCACCAGGAAGCCATTGGGATAACCTCAGTGGAAGCTTGAGAGTGATGAGTGGTGAGTGTGGAATTCTCTGTCTCAGAGGGCGGTGGAGGCCGGTTCTCTGGATGCTTTCAAAAGAGAATTAGATAGGGCTCTTAAAAATAGCGGAGTCAGGGGATATGGGGAGAAGGCAGGAACGGGATACTGATTGTGAATGATCAGCCATGATCACATTGAATGGCGGTGCTGGCTCGAAGGGCCAAATGGCCTCCTCCTGCACCTGTTGTCCACTGAACTCACTGTGGAATGATTCCATTAACGGAGCCACTCTGCTGCTGCTGCTGCCGGATTCTAAGTTGTCCCTGCCTTCCCTCTAGAAGTCTCCCTCCTCGTCCCCATCAGATGCCGAGTTCCCAGAGCCCTGGTTAAACGGGGCCGGCCGCTCACGGTTGAGTCTGTGAAAGCGGCCCCATCACAGACTGTGAGCAGCAGCAGGGTTAACTATAGAAAGGACCATTGCGCCTATTGTAGCGGGTGGGTGGCTACTCGTTCCCTCCCCGCCCTTTACCCCGCCCGCCCGTCACCTTATCGCTTCTCCCCTGAAGCAGGCAGGCAGGTCGGGCACAGTCGGAGCCGGCTCTGACATTGTTAAACTTGCAGCAGCCGCGCACCGACTCCAACACTGCTGATCTTGAGCTGAAAGTTGAGCCGGTGTTCAGCCCCGGAGACCGTGTTGAGTAAATGCCGAGTGTCCGTTCCCTTGTCTTTCCGCAGTGAATTTAGTGGCGATTGTGATCCTGTCCCGGGGAAAGTGCGGCCTCTCCACCTGCACCACTCGCTACCTGGTGGCCATGGCAGCGGCCGATCTACTGGTCCTCATCACCGAGGTCATTTTGTGTCTGCTCCGATTACATTACTTTTATTGGAGTTTCCTGTCCATCACCCCTGTGTGCAGCGTTAATCTTGTACTGAGGATTGCAGCTACAGACTGTTCTGTCTGGTTCACCGTCACTTTCACCTTTGATCGCTTTGTCGCCATTTGTTGCCAGAAGCTGAAAACTAAATATTGCAGCGGGAAAACTGCGGCTGTGGTTCTGGCAACAGCCGGCGTTCTGCTCTGTGTGAAAAACATTCCCCGCTACTTCACACGGGAACCCTGGAGAATCATCAACAATGTCCCTTGGGACTGTAACCCGGTGGCCAGTTATTTCACTGACCCCGGGTGGGTGGCATTTGACTGGATCGACACGGTTTTAACTCCGTTCCTCCCTTTCGCTGTAATCCTGCTGCTCAACGCTCTGACAGTCCGCCACATTTTAGTGGCCAGTCGGGTCCGTAAGGGGCTGAGGGGTGAGAGCAAGGGGGAGAACCGCAGTGACCCGGAGATGGAGAGCAGGAGGAGGTCTGTGGTTTTACTCTTCACCATCTCCGGCAGCTTCATCCTCCTGTGGCTAACGAATGTTGTAAACTTCGTCTATTATCAGATCACAGGAATTGGAAATGATATGAATGATTCTCAACGGATTTTTAGCGACGTCGGGTATTTGCTGAGGAATCTCAGCTGCTGCACCAACACATTTATTTACGCGGTGACCCAGTCCAAGTTCAGGGAGCAGGTGAAGAGCGCGGTGAAATATCCGCTCACCTCAGTGCTTCGGCTCATGAATCAATCCGCGCCCTGAGCGCATCCATCCCAGAGGCGGGCGGGCGCAATCTCTCCGCTCCGGGCTCCCCACCCCTGGCAACAGGTGACGTCACGATGGGGTGCGGCAGCCGATCGGATCGGATCGTCCGCTTCCCCTTCGGCCAATCATTAGCCCCCTTCCCCCCCGGCAACAGATGATGCTGTATGGGGGTACACAGCGACCAATCAGAGGTCCCCCACCTCCCCTTAGCAACAGGTGATGTCAGAGGACCTGTTCTGGAACCTGGAGCTAGATCAGGATCTCCAGGACTTTGTGTTCTAGATCCAAGATCTCCCTCCGCCTCCTCTCTCTCTCCCTCTCCATCTCACACCCTCGCTCTCATTCTCTCCCTCTCTCTCCTTCTCTCTCTCTCTTTCTCTCCCCCACTCTCTCCCTCTATCTCCCCCTCTCTCTCCCCTCTCCCTCTCTCTCTCTCCCTCTCCTCTCCCCCTCTCTCTCCCCCTCTCTCTCCCCCTCTCTCTCTCACTTTCTCACCCCCACTCTCCCCCTCTCTCTCTCTCTCTCCCACTCTCTCCCTCTCCCACTCTCTCTCTCCCTCTCCCTCTCTCTCCCTCTCTCTCACCCTCCCCCTCTCTCTCTCTCAACAGAAGATAACTAAAAAGACAATATGGGGATAAAAGATGAGG
>JAXLNO010000986.1:108918-145678 GCA_038087875.1 Malacoraja senta
AGAGAGGGAGAGAGAGAATGTAGAGAGGGAGAGGGAAAATAGAGGAGAGGAGAGGGAGAGAGACAGAGAGAGGGAGAGAGAGAGGAGAGAGGGAGAGGGAAAGATAGAGAGGAGAGGAGAGGGGAGAGAGAGGGATGAAGTTGAAAGGAATTGCAGTTTTTACTTTCAGAGCAGATTTGCAAGTTTGTCCCCAGCATCTGAAGAAGGGTCTCGGCCCGAAACGTTCCCTATTTTCTTCGTTCCATAGATGCTGCCTCACCCATTGAGTTTCTCCAGCATTTGTGTCCACCACCTATTAAATTCAATCGTTAGTTAACTTCAGAGTGATGGCGTTCGTGCGTGCGTGTGTGGAGGGCGTGCGTGTGTGGGGGCACACAATACTCCAGGTGTGGTCTCACCAGGGCCCTGTACAACTGCAGAAGGACCTCTTTGCTCCTAGACTCAACTCCTCTTGTTATGAAGGCCCACAGGCCAAAACTGCACACAATACTCCAGGTGTGGTCTCACCAGGGCCCTGTACAACTGCAGAAGGACCTCTTTGCTCCTAGACTCAACTCTTACTCCGTTTTCTTTAGTGGCCTTTCCAAATAAAATGAAAACATCTTTTACACTTTGTGGACAACTCGATGTTTGAAATATGTTCTTCAACCAGTTTAGTCTAGTTTAGTTTGGAGATACAGCACAGAAACAGGCCCTTCGGCCCACCGAGTCCGTGCCGTCAAGCGATCGCCCGTTCACACACTAATTTAGTTTGGAGATACAGCGTGGATACAGGCCCTTCGGCCCACCGAGTCCGTGCCGTCCAGCGATCCCTGCACACTTTGGAGTGTGGTAGGAATCCGGAGCGCCCGGAGAAAACCCACGCAGGTCACGGGGAGAGAACGTGTAAACGTGTAAACTCCGCACAGACAGCACCCGTGGTCGGGATGGTACCGGGGTCTCTGGCGCCGTGAGGCGGCAACTCTACCGCTGGGCCATCGTGATGCCAGAGAGGGAGGGAGAGGTGAATACTTCTCTCCCTCTCACCCTCATCCCTCTCTCCCTCTCTCTCTCTCTCTCTCCCCCTGCTTCTCTCTCTCTCTCTCTCCCTCGTCCCTCTCTCTCTCGCCCCCCCTCTCTCTCCCTCCCTCCCTCCCTCTCTCCGTTCCTCCCCCTCCTTTTACCCTTTCTCTCTCCTCTCTCTCTCCCTCTCTTTCTCTCTCGCTCTCTCTCTCTCTCTCTCTCTCTCTCTCTCTCTCTCCCTCCCTCCCTCTCTCCCTCTCGCCGACACACACACACACAGAGGGGGGGGAAGTGGGATAGAGGGAAGAGAGAGGAAGGGAGAGATGAAAAGAGTCCGACTCATTCCTCAAAACTCTCCAAAATTCCTATCCGCCCTATCTCTCTCTATTATCTCCCCTTCACCCCTCTCCCCCTCCTCTTATCTCTCTCCTCCTTCTCTCCTTCTCTCTCTCCTTCACCATCCTTTCTATTACCCTTTCTCTCTCTCTCTCCCTCTCTCCAAAACTCTCAAAACGTTGTCAAATCTTTTCCAACTCTCCCACTTTCTCTCACACTCATTCCCTCCCCCCCATATATATATCTCTCTCTCCTCCCTCTCTCCCTCTCTCTCTCTCCCTCTTTCTCTCCCTCTCAATCTCTCCAAAACTTCGTCAAAACATTCTCAAACTCTCCAAACTTTCTCAAACTCTCCAAACTCTCCCAAACTTTCTCTGTTACTCCTCCTCCCCTTTCTCTCCCCCTCCCTTTTTTCTCTTCCCCTCCCTTACTCTCTCTCCCTCCCTCTCTCTCTCTCTCTCTCTCTCAATCTCTCCAAAACGTCCTCAAATGTTTCTCAAAACTCTCCCCAAACTTTCTCCCACACTCTCTCCCTCCCTCTTTCCCTCTCTCCATCCCTTCATCCTTCTCCCTCTCCTTTTTTCTCTCCATCCCACCCTCAATGCCCCAATAAACCACAACAAACCCACCACGGAACCAAATCTACGACGTTTCGCCCTCCACCCGGACGCCTGAGACCCTTCGTCCCACTTTGCCAGCGCCGGTGCGCCGCCCTAAAGCGTCCCCCCTCCCTCCGGAGGCGCCTTTGTGGAGGAGGGGTTCGCCACTCAACCGGAAGTTGTGCGGGAATCCTGCTGCAAAAAAAGCAGGTGAGGATGAAAGCGCTGTCATGCAGCGGGAGAGGCAGCAATGCAGCCAGTGATGCATGCATTCCGTTTAATGCAGCCAGTGATGCATGCATTCCCTTTAATGCAGCCAGTGATGCATGCATTCCCTTTAATGCAGCCAGTGATGCATGCATTCCCTTTAATGCAGTCAGTGATGCATGCATTCCCTTTAATGTAGCCAGTGATGCATGCATTCCCTTTAATGCAGCCAGTGATGCATGCATTCCCTTTAATGCAGCCAGTGATGCATGCATTCCCTTTAATGCAGCCAGTGATGCATGCATTCGCTTTAATGCAGCAGGGGGAGCATGTACAGGCGCTTGCAGGCCGATCCCCAGCATTTTATAATTCACCCTATATTCACACTTAATATAGCCTTTCAGGCCGATTTCTGTCTCATTTCCAAACCATATGCCCCAAACTCACCAAGCCGACCTTGCGGGACAACGGCGTGGATGTGGGGAGCCCGGAGCGGCCAAAACAGGCCATTTGGCCCATTCCCCCCCCTGCCAGCCCGCAGTTGGCATTGTCTGAATCGGGTCTACGTTCACCCAAATCCCCGCTAGCAGAGAGAGAGACAGAGAGACAGACAGAGAGAGAGAGACAGAGAGAGAGAGACAGAGAGAGAGTGAGACATACAGAGAGAGAAACAGAGAGAGAGAAAGACAGAGAGAGAGAGAGACAGAGAGAGAGAGAGAGGCACAGAGAGAGAGAGACAGAGAGAGACAGACAGAGAGACAGAGAGAGACACAGAGAGAGAGACAGAGAGAGACAGAGAGAGAGAGAGACAGAGCGAGAGAGAGAGAGAGAGACAGAGAGAGAGAGACAGAGAGACAGACAGAGAGAGAAACACAGAGAGACAGTGAGACAGTGACACAGCATGGAAACAGGCCCTTCGGCCCAACTTGCCACACTGACCTACATGCCCCATCTATACTAGTCCCACCTGCTGCCTACGTTTGGCTATGAGCGCTGATTTCATGGCTAAGAAGCTGCTAAGTAACAAGGCTACAGATTTGTGGAAAGAAGTGAGAGCTCTTAACAGTTGCAAAACATCTCTACCATGCACTGTCGATGGAATCTCCGGAACAGCTAATGTCGCGGAGTTATGGCGACAACATTATTGTACTTTATTCAACTGTGTCCAAGGTGACTTGTATAGGGTGGACAATATTGAGAGTAGTGACTCAATGGTGATTATGTCACATAATAATAATAATGATAATAATAAATAGTTTATTAATCCCATTTTCAGGGGAAATTCAGATGTCCTTGCAGCACACTAATAAAAGTACCACATAGCATTAAAGAAGAAGTTTAACATTAAAACATAAAAACATCCCCCCTACAATGGTTCCCACTGTGAGGGAAGGTACAAAGTCCAGTCCCCATCCTCTTGTCCACCCATAGTCGGGCCTATTGAGGCCTCCACAGTCGCCGATACGGAGGCCCGATGTTTCAGGCCCTCTCGCCGGGTGATGGTGCTCCGGCGTCGGGAGATTCCTGTCATCGGCTTGGGATGCCTGGAACGGCCTCCTCCTTACTGGAGACCACGGCTTCCAAAGCCAACAGGCCGCGCTGGACGGAGGTCCACCACTGGTGATCTCGGCGAGAGATCCCAGGCTCCCGATGTTCAAAGTCAGCGCCGCTGCCCACGGCTGACCGCGCCACAGACCTGCAGCACCACGATGTTCAATCGGCAGATCCCAGCATACCGGAGTTCCAGCGCGGCGACCCAGGCAAGGCATCGCCCACTCCGCGATAGCGCTCCAGCGCTGTGCCGCCGCTGAAGTCGAGGTTCTTGCCAGGTCCCCTCAGGAAACGCCGCTCCAGGCCCCGCTGGTAGGCCTCGAGGGCTGGTCGAAGGTGCTGCTCGGAGGAAGGCAGCCTCCCCGACCAGGTAGGGACTAGAAAAAGCAGTCCCCCCCCACCCCCACACATAAAATAATTAGACCCCCAAACAACACTTTTACCTACTAAAAATAATTTTAAAAATAAGTGAAAAAAACAGACAGCTGCAGGACTGGCAGCCGTATAGGACAGCGCCCCCCCTCTCAGAGGTGTATAATGCCATGAACAAGCTGTCCAACAACCAAGCAAGAGGCTTGCATCATATTTCTGCTGAACATCTTAAGTATGCGAGTATGAGGATAGCTCCTCTCCTTGCTATTTGTTTTACTGGCTTTATGATTCATGGCTTGTTACCAGACTCAATGTTGTCTGTTCTGTTAGTGCCGGTCATTAAGGACAAAGCTGGTAAAGTAGGCAGCCTAAATAATTACAGGCCCATAGCTTTAGCCAGCATATTGTCAACAGTTTTAGAAAGAGTTCTGCTGGATAGAATAAATGAGTTAGTTAATTCCACAGATAACCAGTTTGGTTTTAAAGCTAAACATGGCACTGACTTATGCATATATGCCCTAAAGGGGATTGTAAACAAATATAGAGGCAAAAACTCTTCAATCCTTATGTGCTTTATTGATGCTTCCAAAGCCTTTGATCGTGTTAATCACAGAATGCTGTTTGTTAAAATGAGTCAAAGAGGGGTGCCTAAATACATTGTGAGAATTCTGGCCTACTGGTATGCCCACCAGACTATGCAAATAAAATGGGGCAATAGGGTCTCAGCCCCATTTGGGGTTAGCAATGGTGTTAGACAAGGGGGGATTTTGTCCCCAGTCCTTTTAAATATTTATAATGACGATCTGTCCAAACAACTGAAAGCCTGTAATACTGGGTGCATGATTGGTAATATTTTAGTGAACCATATTATGTATGCAGATGATCTTGTGGTCTTTAGTCCATCTAGCGCTGGTCTACAGCAGCTCCTTACTATATGTTCTGTGTATGGTGTGGAACATGTTATTAAATATAATGCTGGTAAGAGTGCTGTTATGATCTGTAGAACCAAAGAGGATAAATGTCTAAAATATCCTGATTTTAAATTGTCTGACAATAACCTTAGTGTCTGTAATAAGGTAAAATATCTAGGGCATTTTATTACAGAACAAACGACAGATGATGAGGTGATAGGCAACAACGCATGCTGTATATACAGGATGATATTCTCTTGCGTACGTTTGGTGCGTGTGCAGATGTGGTTAAGATGTCGCTATTTAGAGCATATTGCACACCACTCTATACTGCGCACCTGTGGTCGAACTATGGAAAGACAATTTGCAGAGAATAAAGGTGTCATATAATGATGCCATGAGAACACTACTAAGGAAACCTATATGGTGTAATGCTAGTAACATGTTTGTGGCTGCAGGAGTCAGTCCTTTAGAAGCTATCCTAAGAAATCATATGTATAAATTCATTTGCAGCATAAATGACTCTAAAAATGTAATTGTTGTGGCCTTGTCAAACATAAGGTTTAGCTACACGCTACGAATCCCAGTTGTGGAGACGCTGGTATCGTTGTCTCGTTGTAGGACATTGATCATTCTTTTATTCTGGATTTTAACTCATGTATTGTGTTGTTTTTTCTTAATATATAATTTATGATGCTTCTATAAGTGATATATTAAGATTTTATATGTACTTTATGCTATTTTTACATATGCAATGTATTTTTATGTAATGTTGCCCCTTGTCTGGGCCTTGAGTCTGAAATAAAGTTTATTATTATTAATATATTTATTGTGTGTAATTAATTATTATGTAGTTGGTGGTCGTGTTGTGGCTAATTAAGTAGATTTTCAAAGTCTACAGAGAGATTTAGGCCATTTGGAAGAGTGGGCTGAAACATGGCAGATGGAGTTTAATGCTGACAAATGTGAGGTGCTACAACTCGGCAGGACAAATCAAAATAGAATGTTCATGGTAAATGGTAGTGAATTGAGGAATGCAGTTGTACAGAGGGATCTAGGAATAACTGTGCATATTTCCCTGAAGGTGGAATCTCATGTAGATAGGGTGGTAAAGAAAGCTTTTGGGTTGCTGGCCTTTATAAATCAGAGCATTGAATATAGAAGTTGGGATGTAATGTTAAAATTGTACAAGGCATCGGTGAAGCCAATTCTGGAGTATGGAGTACAATTTTGGTCGCCTAATTATAGGAAGGATGTCAACAAAATAGAGAGAGTACAGAGGAGATTTACTAGAATGTTGCCTGGGTTTCAGCAACTAAGTTCCGGAGAAAGGTTGAACAAGTTAGGTCTTTATTTTTTGGAGCACAGAAGGTTAAGAGGGGACTTGATAGAGTTCTTTAAAATTATGAGCGGTTTAGACAGAGTTGACATGGATTAGCTTTTTCCATTGAGAGTAGGGAAGATTCAAACAAGGGGACATGACTTGAGAATTAAGGGACAGAAGTTTAGGGGTAACATTAGGGGGAACTTCTTTACTCAGAGAGTGGTAGCTGTGTGGAATGAGCTTCCAGTGGAAGTGGTGGAGGCTGGTTCGATGTTATCCTTTAAAAATAGATTGGATGGGTATATGGACGGGAAAGGAATGGAGGGTTATGGTCTGAGTGCAGGTAGATGGGACTAGGGGGAAGTATTTATTTTAAAAATAAAAATAAAAATAAAAATTAAAAAAAAAATCGACACGGACTTGAAGGGCCGAGATGGCCTGTTTCCGTGCTGTTATGGTTATTTGGTTATATGGTAGTTTAGTGTCATTCTGTGCAACATGGACCAATGGATTGACTGATCGCCTTCTCAGATTTCCCTGAAAATCAGTGCCTGTACATCAGAGCACACAAGTAACACAACAGAAAACAAGGTCTCAACTCCAAATTCCAATGGGCCTTTGGCAATTTTTCGAGCTATATAAATGGTTCATAACTTTGAAGGAACTTTGAGTTGAAAGTTGATTTTTCTGCTGTGTTGTTTGTACCAGAGGTGTGGAAAACATGATTTTCAATCAAATCTTACATGGCGACCAGCCAATGTTCTTACTTGCTGTTATTTGGTACAGAATCAAATCATCCAATACCAAGCAATTGATATACGTCTCCGATAAACCATCAATGTTTACTGAATTTTGGTCCTTGGAAATGGGATTTTTGGGCATTGAAAGCCCTTGAATTTATAGCTGTTCCAAGTGTATGAACCCTGGTATGAGAAATAAATCAGAATCAGAACCACACTTTATTTGCCAAGTATGTTTTGCAACATACGAGGAATTTTATTGGCCAGGTCAGTCATACAATTAAAAGTAACAGATCACCCCAAAACACATTTTAACATGAACATTCACCGCAGTGACTCCTACACATTCCTCACTGTGATGGAAGGCGAAATAAAGTTCAAGTCCTTCCCTTTGTCCTTCCTCGGTCGTGGGCCTCGAGCCTCAGTTGACGGAACGATCTTGACACCCGTAGCCAGCGGCCTTCAGGCCCTCCGTGCCGAGGCGATCAAGCTCCCGCATCGGGGGGATGTCAGCTCCCTCGCGCCAGGCGATCGAACCTCGCGTCGGGGCTGGTCGAACCTTCCAGCCAGTAGCATGTCTAAGGCCATGCGATTTTGCCAGGCCATTAGGCTGGTATCTATCAGTTGTTCCGCTAATCCTTCAACCGCATCTCGAGTGTATTTTATAAAGCGTTGTTGATTGTAGTATAGGTAGTTGATCCAGTCCACATTTTTATTAATTGTGGACCACCAGAAGAGTATGGACTCAAAGCCCGCAGCTATCTGGTTTCTGGCTTTGAATTCATCGGGTACCTCTCTTGGCACCCCTATCGCATCTATATATATGTGTGTGTAGAATGATCCTTTCACCCCTCTCTTTTGTCGTTGGCTTCCTTCATTGAGTTCTCCAATGTTATACGTCTGATTGCAGTTGAGCACCATTCCCATGTCCTGTCCCTTTGGGTTATTTCTTGTATAGCACTCAAACCCCTCCTCCCCAAGAGGACTGGTAGTGCCAATCTTTACAGGGATGGGTGCATACATACATTCTATAGCCGCACCACCATTTTCCTTTACATACATCAAATGGGATGGTGGTGGACCTTCTATTCTGTGGTATTGTGATTTTTATGCATGTTATATTACTCACGAGTTGGGTAACCACCCTACACACGACCCACCAACACGAAATCTTCATTTTTCCCCGCGGGTTCTTGGTAAATATTAACGTCAATGGTTCCTCTCCTTTGCGCACAGTCCACGGGCTGATATTTTCTGGTGGGGCCTCCATAGGACCCTTAACTCGACTTGCGTATGTCCACCCTTTTTCTTTTGTCCGCACTGCTGTTTCCATGGTCATTAGTACCAAATATGGACCAGTCCAACGGGGTTGCAACTTTTCTTCCTTCCATGATGTTACAAGATCCCAGTCCCCCGCTTTCACAGAATGGATTGGAAAGTCGAGATGGGGACTCTGTGCCAGCAGCCCCTTGTTTTTTAATTCTGTAATAGAACGAGATACTGCCAGTAAATAGTTCCTTAGGAATACATCATTCCCTTGTATTTGTTGGGACCCCTTCTATCTTTCCCAAATAATAAAGACCTAACTTGTTCAACCTTTCTCTGTGTCTTAGTTGCTGAAACCCAGGCAACATTCTAATTGATCCCCTCTGTACTCTCTCTATTTTGTTGACCTTTTTCCTATAATTATGCCTACCAAAATTATACACCATATTCCACAATTGACCTCACCAATACCTTGTACAATTTAACATTACAACCCAACTTCTATACACAATGCTCTGATTTATAAAGGCCAACACACCAAAATCTTTCTTTACCATCCTATCTTCATGAGATTCCACCTTTAGGGAACTATGCACAGTTATTCCTAGATCCCTCTGTTCAACTTCATTCCTCAATTCACAATCATTTACCATGTACGTTCAATTTTGATTTGTCCTGCCAAGATGTATCATCTCACACTTATCAACATTAAACCCATCTGTCATGTTTCAATCCACTCTTCCAAATGATCTAAATCTCTCTGTACAGTTTTAAAATCTACTTCATTATTCACAACACCCCCTATCTTAGTATCATCTACATACTTATTAATCTATTTTACCACACCAACATCCAGATTATAGATTCACATGAGAAACAACAATGGACACAACACACATCCCCGAGGTACCCTTCTAGTCACTGACCTCCAACCTGACGAACATCCATCCACCATTGCTCTCTGACATCTCCCATACAGCCACTTTTTAATCCATCTTGCTATTCCTTACTAACCCTTCTTAACCAACCGTATTTCCTTATTGAACCTTGTCAAAGGCCTTACTGAAGTTCATCTAGACAACATCCACCACTTTACCCTCATCAATTTCCGTAATAACTTTTTCAAAAAATTCAAGATTAGTCAAACATCACAATCACAAATCCATGCAAATTCTTCCTAATCCTACCCTATTTATCCAAATTCTTATATATTGTCTAAAGTATCCTTTCCATTATTTTGCCCACCACTGATGTCAAACAATGTTCTTGTTAAACCTCTACTCTTTTCTCACATCTTTGTCCTCCTGTTCATTACCTCAGGGCTATTATCTATTCATACCTGCGGGACGGCCCTGATGTAATTATTGAAATGGTACCAGGTATATCAACCTTCTACCGGAACATCGGTCGGTAGTTTAGAAAACTCATACATACACCTTGTCTTCAGGTTTAAAGGGTCCTTCCTCCTGGTCCACCTCCAACAGCTTTTACTTTACCTGTTCATAAATAGACTTGTATATCATAATTAACTGTTTCATATACTTTTAAAATTCTATATTTAACTGTTCCAAACTTGGTCTCTTGTAGGGACCTCTCCATTGTGCCACCTGCTCGGTTAGTTTGCATGCAACATCCCTTCAGTGCCAATGGCAGGGCATCGATCCAATTCAACTTTGTAATTAAACAAATCTTATTTATATTAACTTTCAATGTTCCATTTATTCTTTCCACCATGCCTGTGACTGCAGGTGTTACATACCCAAATGTGTATTTTACTGTAAGGGTCTCTATCGCCAACTTGGCTACTCCCTAAATGAAAACAATCCGTTGTCAAAGCTGATTTCTGTAGGTCTACCAAACCTCTTAATTACCTTATTCATCATAAACAACACTACAGGGCTTATACCTAATCTAGTCTGAACTATATCCTGCCTTTTCCCAAGGTTATCATCCTCTGTCCTACATTCTGAGGTATTTATTTATTTATTATTATTATTATTTCTCTCACTCTCTTACATCGCTTTTCACTTATGGAACAATACCAACAAATCCTCCTTTAAGTCCTTTTCTCTCTTGGGGACCCCAGTCCTGTTAGGGCTTATATCCAGATTAATTTCACTCCTGATAAGACTTTTTGAGGAAACGTTCCCCAAAGACATTCATTATTGGCATGAAATTCTCTGGCCCTGCTTGGTTCCATCATAGGACTCACTTGTCTTTTCAACCAGGTCCATTGTTTATTGACAACAGCTCCTCCTGCTGGTTTGCAAGTCTTTTTCCTATCTTTGCGATATTTCTCGACCGCAGAGACCAACTGTTCGCTGAATCGGGGGTGGGAAATTAATGACAATCTCACCACCTTCTCCAATCTGCTTGACTTTAAGAAGAATGACATCCACCACAGTAGTTCATAATATAATGTTCATCAATCAACTCTCCACCTTTTCAGCTGGTTTTCCAGATAGGCTGCTGGATTACATTGTCTGAGGGCCTGCCATACCCTCTGCCTGACTGTGTCAAACAGTATGCCATTGCTTATTACATTGTTCGCATCAGTTTATACCATCCATCTTCAGTAGTTCTGTCAATTTTACCAACAGTGCCTTCAAATCTTCCATGGTCAATAATCGTCCCACGTTCTCCTCCTCCAAAGCCCTAATCCATTTCCTCCCCCATCAGGGATATAGGGTGAGTTTTTTTTTAGCCCTCTCAGTTTATGGGTGCCGCAAGGGATAATCTGTGTCTGTCCTTCACTTTTCTCTTTAAAGCAGTCTCTTCACTTTATCCTAATGCTTCCAACTTTAATCCTTTCTGGTATGCCTTCTTTCTTATTCTAAACTCAATTTCTTGCTTCTCAAATATTCTAGCCTCCTTGCAAATTCATTCACCTTTCTTTTTGAAATCTTCCATTGACTCCTCCTGCTTTATTACTTTCACGCCTGTCGTTTTTCTACTTCTGTTACCTCCTAACTGCCTCTCTCTCCTTTCTTTCTAAACTTGAATGTTTACCAATTAACTTATTTCCAATTATTTCAATTCATATTCACCACTATTTTAAATGTCCAATTCCTAGCACTAGTAACAATTTTCCAAATTAACTTTACTGACTAGAAATCTAAAAGAACATCAGAAAAACCAAAAGGTGATTTTACAACTTCCCCTTCTAGGTTACGAGGATACAAACAGTTAGTCGTTATCTTACAGCTGTTCGTCGCCTTTCACCATGACCTCATTTATTTAAAGGAACATACACCTACCTACAGTGGACATTTTTTATTCTAATAAAACGTACTTACTTACTTACTTACTCTTACACTGTGGTCTACAAATACAATAAACAAAATAATTATCACATATATAAAATCCCTGGGTATTTCCTTGCCCCCAGAGGCTCAGCATTCGCCCCAACGGACTATCAGGCAGAATGCGGGGGTCAGGCTTACCGCCCTTCCCCTCCCTTTTGGGCTTTCCGTTTTCATTGCCCATTCTCCCGATCGGAATTCCCCCCCGATCTATTTAATCGCCCGAGTAGTACTTAATAGTCGTTTTCTTACCCGGGTCCTGTGCACAAGAATCACTCGATTTGTCTCCTCGCGATTTCCAACTACTCCCACTTGTTTCTCTAATCTCTGGTCTGGGATATCACTCGCTCAAACCGCTGACGGCAAGCAAGGGGTCCAGGGCCCCTGAATCAGCGGGGTGCACCGTCCCTTCTCCCGTATACCGCCGCCAGCTGGCCGGAGTGGCGATCCCAAGACGAGCCGCCAGGCTTGTGAGGTGCAAAAAGTGAGTGCTCACAATCACGATGCTAGAGAAATTAGAGAAACAAGTGTATTTATTAGCAAGTCTGCAGAGTCGGGTGCCTCCCCTGTCGAGACACACCGAGGTCGGGAAAGCCACTCTCTTTTATTCATATCATTTTACATTTGTTACATCTTTATTCCTCCCCTTCGGGCTCCTTTCAAATCAGAGCACTGAGGTGCACAATCTACCGGTACCGCCCCTGGTGCCTCCCACATCATACATCGCATGTGCATTTAAATGAGACATCTTGTCATGATGGGCATGTTTGCAATATTCATTTGTCTCATTACCCATGCGCACTAGAGAGTTGTTCATGCCCTTTACCCCAGTTCTTCCCGGACTGTCGCTATCTCCTTTTTCTCATCCTTGAAGCTCATCTACTCTCTACAATACAAAGTGTTCTTAGTCTAAATCAACTATACCTATTAACCCCTTCCTCACAATATCTTCTGTAGAGAAAGGTACGTTTTTGGAACGAACATAGTGCAACAAATGTGTGATTCCAGGATGACACGGCCCATTGTGAAGATCAGTGAGTGCAGAAGAATGAACAGAGGCACAAAATGCTCGAGTTAATGTATCTGGAGCAACATTATCCTTACCAGGGCGGTACTCAATTGAATAACTATATGCAGATAATTCAATCCTCCACTCATGACTTTTACTGTCTTTAATCTTCGTTCGTTTCCGATTATCCAGCATAAAAGCTACTGAACGCTGATCTGTTATCAAAGTGAAGTGCTGGCGAGCAAGGAAATCACTCCATTTCCTCACTGCTCCAATAATTGCTGTAGCTACCTTTTGTACAATGTACTACCTTGGAGAGTACGTGACATGAAAGCCACTGGTCGTCCTCCTTGATTTAATGTTGCTGATACTGCTAAATCAGAGGCATCACATTCAACAACAAAGGGGAGATCCTCATCGATGGCGTGTAATGTCGCAGATTCTAATTGTTTCTTTAAAGAAGTAAAGGCACCAATTGCTGTAGAGTCAAGGGGGAAAGATTTTGTTCTATTCAAAGGTTGAATTTTGTCAGAAAAAAATTGGTATCCATTGAGCATAATATGCAAACATCCCTAGAACCCTTCGTAGAGAGTTTAATGTGACTGGAACAGGTATCTCTTGTAGTGGGCAGGGTCTTTCTGGATCAGGCTTGATTATAACATTTCCATCCCAATAACCAAAAATATTAATTGATGACAGTGATGTTATTAACTTTGCCTCATTTAATGTTAGATGTTTAGAATGTACAACATCTAAAAACCGTTGTACATTTTCATCATGTTCAGCTTGGTCTTTTCCAGCAATAGTTATATTATCAAGATAAGGGAAAGTATCTTTAAGGTTTTCTTGTTCTACAAGTTTGTCCATCTCTCTCTGAAAAACAGTCACGCCATTAGTTACACCAAAAGGAACTCTGCAGTGGTGATATAATTTCCCATTTGCTTCAAAAGCAGTGTATTTCTTCTCTGATTCCTTCAAAGGAATTTGGTAGTCAGCACTTTTTAAGTCAAAAGTAGAGAATATCTTATACTTAGCTAATGTATTGATAATCTCTTCTATACGAGGTAGTGGATATGCACCAAGCTCCGTGAACTGGTTTATAGTTTGAGAGTAATCAATGCAGAGTCTCTTTCTATGTCTCTCCAAGGGGTCCTTAACCACGACAACTTGTGCCCTCCAAGGGGAAGAGCTGGGTTCTATGATACATCCTTGTAAAAGATTAGTTACTTCTGTGTTGATAAAGTTCCTATCATCTTTACTAAAATGTTTTGATTTTGTAGCTGTTGGCTTGAACTTAGAGGATAAATTAGTGAATAATGAAGGACATTCAACAGATGCAGCAGAAAAACCACACAATACTGGTGGCTTTGACAATACAAGATCAGGCATAGTTACTTCATACATTATTTGAAGTGATCTGTGCTGTTTCTGAAAATCATGACCTAGAATTATATCGCTACACCAATTTTTGAAAATACCAAGACATACAGATTTATAACTGGTTTTGTTCAGAATAAAGTCTACAATACAAGATCCAATAATTTGAGTATTGAGAGTTGTCAGAGCCATCGAGATTTCTCTATTTGAAGGAATTATAGTTAGATTTAGTCGAGACACAACTTGTTCACTTATAAAACTTTCTGAACTGCCAGAATCAAGTAGTACATTAAGTGTTTGGCCATTGATGGATACCGTTGTAGCTGCATGAGACAAGCTCTAAGGAAATGCAGCTATAATTACACATAAAGAAGGCATATACAAGGCAGCAGTCACACTTTTAGTAGTTGCTTTGGACTTGCATACTCTAGAATAATGTCCCTTCTTGCCACAACTATTACAAGTTGCCTCTTGAGCAGGGCATCTCTCTCTTGTGAATATTACCCCCGCAAAAGTAAAACTTCCTTTTTGAATAATTATATGCTGCAGCAAGGGCACCTTTATCAGTAGAAATTGTTTCAGTTTGCTCCATATTAGTACTTGGGTGAAATTATTTTGTAGTAGTTGCAGCAGAATACACATTAGATGAGTCATAAGCATCAGAATTTTAATGAGCCAAGTCTAATAAGCTTGATTGTAAGCTGGAAGGTACACAAAAATGCTGGAGAAACTCAGCGGGTGCAGCAGCATCTATGGAGCGAAGGAAATAGGCAACGTTTCGGGCCGAAACCCTTCTTCAGACTGATAGGGGGTGGGGAGAAGAAAGGAAAAAAGGCGGAGGACGAGCCCGAGGGCTGGGGGAGGGGAGGAGACAACCAGACGGCTGATGAAGGGGAGGGGACAGCAAGGGCTAGCAGAGTTGGGAGAATTCAATATTCAAGCCCGCAGGATGTAGACTGCCCAAGCGGAATATGAGGTGCATTTCCTCCAATTTCCGGTGTTGCTCGCTGTGGCCATGGAGGAGGCCCAGGACAGAGAGGTCAGATACGGAATGGGAGGGGGAGTTGAAGTGCTGAGCCACCGGGAGGTCAGGTTGATTATTGCGGACCGAGCGGAGGTGTTCGGCGAAACGATCACCAAGCCTCCGCTTGGTCTCACCGATATAGATCAGCTGACATCTCGAGCAGCGGATGCAATAGATAAGGTTGGAGGAGATGCAGGTGAACCTCTGTCGCACCTGGAACGACTGCTTATGTCCTTGAATGGAGTCGAGGGGGGAGGTGAAGGGACAAGTGTTGCATCTCTTGCGGTTGGAAGCTGACTGTAAATCCAAGGTTTTGTTTTCTAATAGTCTCTGTCATATTAAACGCGATGCCAAACCATTGATAAAAGAGTCTCGAATAAGTTCCTGTCGATATTGATCAGCCATAACTACTTTGAAGGCACACTTTACTAAGTCTTTGAGGTTCTTGTGAAAATTCATCAATTGACTCACCAGGTTTTTGTTTCCGAGTAGCATGGAGGTGTCGAGCGAATATCACATTGGGTGTCTTAACGAAGAGTCTGCTTAGTACATCAATAGCAGAAACATAAGTTGTACATTCCTCTATGTAATCATATACATCAGAAGAGACGAAGCTTATTAATGTCTTGAGTCTGTCTGGTGCATCATTGCCACACTCATCAAAGAAGTTATTTAGTATACGAAGCCAGTGCTTCCAATCCTTTGCAGCAGCAGGTGAGTTGGGATCCAGATCCAGGCGTTGTGGTTTCAATAGTTTCTCCATCCCAAGTCGGACTGCTAAGATAAGTTGCTTATATTGTTGCGAGGCAAATGAAACTTTTCACTACTCAAAATTTACTTAACTATATTTAAGCTTTAAGCAACTTATTTCTTTAATACATAAACTCAGAAACGTCTGGCAAACATGGCTGATTCCGCAGGCCTTTCCCGCCCGAAATACCTCGCACATGCGCACACTCCGGAAAAGTCTTGCACATGCGCACACTCTAGAAGAGCCCCGCACATGCGCACATGCACCCACTTCAGTTTGAAAATGCAAAAGGTTTGCTTTGAAAATGCAAAAGGTGTGCTTTGAAAACGCAAATGGTGGTTTGGTTTGAAAATGCAAATGGTGGTCTGGTTTCGAAATGCAAAAGTTGGTTTGCTTTGAAAATGCAAAAGGTGGTTTGGCTTGAAACTGCAAAAGGTTTGGTTTGAAAATGCAAAAGGTTTGCTTTGTTAAATGCAAAAGGTTTGCTTTGAAATTGCAAAAGGTGGTTAGCTTTGAAAATGCAAAAGTTGGTTTGGTTTGAAAATGCTAAATGTTTGCATTGAAAATGCGAAAGGTTTGCTTTTCAAATGCAAAAGGTGGTTTGCTTTGAAAATGCAAAAGGTGGTTTGCTTTGAAAATGCAAAAGGTGATATTCTTTGAAAATGCAATTGTTGGTTTGCTTTCAAAATGCAAGAATGGTTTGCTTTGAAAATGCAAAAGGTGGTTTGCTTTGAAAATGCAAAAGTTGGTTTGGTTTGAAAATGCAAAATGTTTGCTTTGAAAATGCGAAAGGTTTGCTTTAAAATGCAAAAGGTGGTTTGTTTTGAAAATGCAAAAGGTGGTTTGCTTTGAAAATGCAAAAGGTGGTTCGGTTTAGCTATGCAAAAGATTTGGTTTGAAAATGCAAAAGGTTTGGTTTGAAAATGCAAAAGGTTTGGTTTGAAAATGTAAAAGGTTTGCTTTGAAAAAGCAAAAGGTGGATTGCATTGAAAATGCAAAAGGTGGTTTGCCCTGAAAATGCAAAAGGTGGTATTCTTTGAAAATGCAATTGTTGGTTTGCTTTGAAAATGCAAGAATGGTTTGCTTTGAAAATGAAAAAGGGGTTTTGCTTTGAAAATGCAAATTGTGGTTTGCTTTGAAAATGCAAAAGGTGGTTTGCCTTGAGAATGCCCAAGGTTTGCTTTGAAAATGCAAAAGGTTTGCTTTGAAAATGCAAAAGGTGGTTTGCTTTGAAAATGCAAAAGGTGGTTTTCTTTATGGAAAATGTGGTTGGCTTTGATAATGCAAAAGGTGGTTTTCTTTGAAAATGTAAAAATGTGGTTTAGTTTGAAAATGCAAATGGTGGTTTGGTTTAGAAATGCAAAAGGTGGTTTGGTTTGGAAATGCAAAAGGTTCGCTTTGAAAATAGAAAAGGTTTTCTTTGAAAATGCAAAAGGTGGTTTGCTTTGAAAATGCAAAAGGTGGTTTGCTTTGAAAATGCAAATAATGGTTTGCTTTGAAAATGCAAAATGTGGTTCGTTTTGAAATTGCAAAAGGGGTTTGCTTTGAAAATGCAAAAGGTGGATTGCTTTGAAAATACAAAAAGGGTTGCTTTGAAAATGGAAAAGGTGGTTTGCTTTGAAAATGGAAAAGGTGTTTTGCTTTGAAAATGCAAAAGGTGGTAGATGGTAGAGAATTGAGGAATGCAGTTGAACAGAGGGATCTAAGAATAACTGTGCATAGTTCCCTGAAGGTGGAATCTCATGTAGATAGGGTGGTAAAGAAAGCTTTTGGGATGCTGGCCTTTATAAATCAGAGCATTGAATATAGAAGTTGGGATGTAATGTTAAAATTGTACAAGGCATCGGTGAGGCCAATTCTGGAGTATGGAGTACAATTTTGGTCGCCTAATTATAGGAAGGATGTCAACAAAATATGCAAAAGGTGCTTTGCATAGAAAATGCAAAATGTGGTTTGCTTTGAAAATGCAAAAGGTGGTTTTCTTTGAAATTGCAAACGATTTGTTTTGAAAAAGCAAAAGGTTTTGTTTGAAAATGCAAAAGGTTTGCTTTGAAAATGCAAAAGGTGGTTTGCTTTGAAAATGCAAAAGGTGATTTGCTTTGAAAATGCAAAAGCTGCTTTTCAATGAAAATGCAAAAGGTGGATTGCTTTGAAAAAGCAAAATGTGGTTTGAATTGAAAATGCAAAAGATGGTTTTCTTTGAAAATGCAAAAGGTGGTTTGCTTTGAAAATGCAAAAGGTGTTGTGCTATGAAAATCCAAAAGGTGGTTTGCTTTAAAAATGCAAAAAGGAGGTTTGCTTTGAAAATGCAAAAGGTGGTTTGCTTTGAAAATGCTACAGGTAGTTTGCTTTGAAAATGAAAAAGTGGTTTGCTTTGAAAATGCAAAAGGTGGTTTGCTTTGAAAATGCAAATAATGGTTTGTTTTGAAAATGCAAAATGTGGTTTGTTTTGAAATTGCAAAAGGGGTTTGCTTTGAAAATGCAAAAGGTGGTTTGCTTTGAAAAGGTGGTTTGCTTTGAAAATGCAAAAGGTGGATTGCTTTGAAAATGCAAAAAGGGTTGCTTTGAAAATGGAAAAGGTGGTTTGCTTTGAAAATGGAAAAGGTGTTTTGCTTTGAAAATGCAAAAGGTGGTAGATGGTAGAGAATTGAGGAATGCAGTTGAACAGAGGGATCTAGGAATAACTGTGCATATTTCCCTGAAGGTGGAATCTCATGTAGATAGGGTGGTAAAGAAAGCTTTTGGGTTGCTGGCCTTTATAAATCAGAGCATTGAATATAGAAGTTGGGATGTAATGTTAAAATTGTACAAGGCATCGGTGAAGCCAATTCTGGAGTATGGAGTACAATTTTGGTCGCCTAATTATAGGAAGGATGTCAACAAAATAGAGAGAGTACAGAGGAGATTTACTAGAATGTTGCCTGGGTTTCAGCAACTAAGTTCCGGAGAAAGGTTGAACAAGTTAGGTCTTTATTTTTTGGAGCACAGAAGGTTAAGAGGGGACTTGATAGAGTTCTTTAAAATTATGAGCGGTTTAGACAGAGTTGACATGGATTAGCTTTTTCCATTGAGAGTAGGGAAGATTCAAACAAGGGGACATGACTTGAGAATTAAGGGACAGAAGTTTAGGGGTAACATTAGGGGGAACTTCTTTACTCAGAGAGTGGTAGCTGTGTGGAATGAGCTTCCAGTGGAAGTGGTGGAGGCTGGTTCGATGTTATCCTTTAAAAATAGATTGGATGGGTATATGGACGGGAAAGGAATGGAGGGTTATGGTCTGAGTGCAGGTAGATGGGACTAGGGGGAAGTTTTTTTTTTTTTTTTAATGTTCGGCACGGACGGGAAGGGCCGAGATGGCCTGTTTCCGTGCTGTAATGGTTATATGGTTATATGTTTATATGGTGGTCTGGTTTGAAAATGCAAAAGGTGGTTTGCATGAAAATGCAAAAGGTGGTTTGCTTTGAAAATGAAAAAGGTGTTTTGCTTTAAAAATGCAAAAGGTGGTTTGCTTTTAAAATGCAAAAGGTGGTTTGCTATATAAACGCCAAAAGGAAGTTTGCTTTGAAAATGCAAAATGTGGTTTGCTTTGAAAATGCAAAAGGTCGTTTGTTTTGAAAATGCAAAAGGGGGTTAGCTTTGAAAATGCAAAAGTTGGTTTGATGGTTTGCATTGAAAATGCAAAAGGTGGTTTGCTTTGAAAATGCAAAAGGTGGTGTGCTTTGCAAATTAAAAAGGTGGTGTGCTTTGAAAATGCAAAATGTGGTTTGCTTTGAAAATGGAAAAGGAGGTTTGCTTTGAAAATGCAAAAGGTGGTTTGCTTTGGAAATGCTATAGGTGGTTTGCTTTGAAAATGCAAAAAAAGTGGTTTGCTTTAAATATGCAAAAGGTGGTTTGCTTTGAACATGCAAAAGTTGGTTTGATGGTTTGCATTGAAAATGCAAAAGGTGGTTTGCTTTGAAAATGCAAAAGGTGGTGTGCTTTGAAAATGCAAAAGGTGGTGTGCTTTGAAAATGCAAAATGTGGTTTGCTTTGAAAATGGAAAAAGAGGTTTACTTTGAAAATGCAAAAGGTGGTTTGCTTTGGAAATGCTATAGGTGGTTTGCTTTGAAAATGCAAAAAAAAAGTGGTTTGCTTTAAATATGCAAAGGTGGTTTGCTTTGAAAATGCAAAAGTGGTTTGCTTTGAAAATGCAAAAGGTGGTTTGCTTTGAAAATGCAAAAAGGTTTGCTTTAAAAATGCAGTAGATGATTTGCTTTGAAAATGGAAAAAGTGGTTTGCTTTGAAAATGCAAAAGGTGGTTTGCTTTGAAATTGCAAAACAAGTGGTTTGCTTTGAAAATGCAAAAGGTGGTTTGCTTTGAAAATACAAAAGGTGGTTTGCTTTGAAATTGCAATAGGTGGTTTGCTTTGAAAATGCAAACGGTGCTTTGCTTTGAAAATGAAAAAGGTGGTTTGCTTTGGAAATGCAAAGGGTTTACTTTGAAAATGCAAAAGATTTGCTTTGAAAATGCAAATAGTGGTTTCCTTTGAAGGGCAAATGGTGGTTTGCTTTTAAAATGCTAAAGGTGGTTTGATTTGAAAATACAAAACGTGGTTTGATTTGAAAATGCGAAAAGTGGCTTGCTTTTAATATGCAAATGGTGGTTTGCTTTGAAAATGCAAAAGGTGGTTTGCTATTAAAACGCAAAAGGTGGTTTGCTTTGAAAATGCAAATGGTGGTTTGATTTGAAAATGCAAAATTGGTTTGCTATATAATGCCAAAAGGCGGTTTGCTTTGAAAATGCAAAAGGTTGTTTGCTTTGAAAATTCTATAGGTGGTTTGCATTCAAATGCAAAAAGTGGTTTGCTTTGAAAATGCAAAAGGCGGTTTACTTTGGAAATGCAAAAAGTGGTTTGTTTTGAAAATGGAAAAGGTGGTTTGCTTTGAAATTGCAACAGGTGGATTGCTTTTAAAATGCAAAAGGTGGTTTGCTTTGAAAAGGTAGTGTGCTTCGAAAACGCAAAAGGTGGATTGCTTTGAAAATGCCAAAAGGTTTGCTTTGAAATTGCAAAACGTGGTTTGCTTTGAAAATGGAAAAGGTGGGTTGGTTTGAAAATGCAAAAGGTGGTTTGCTTTGAAAATGCAAAAAGTTTGCATTAAAAATGCAGTAGATGGTTTTCTTTGAAAATGTAAAAGGTGGTTTGCTTTGAAAATGCAAAAGGTGCTTTGCTTTGAAATTGCAAAACGTGGTTTGATTTGAAAATGAAAAAATTGGCTTGCTTTTAATATGCAAATGGTGGTTTGCTTTGAAAATGCAAAAGGTGGTTTGCTTTTAAAACGCAAAAGGTGGTTTGCTTTGAAAATGCAAATGGTGGTTTGATTTGAAAATGCAAAATTGGTTTGCTATTAAATGCCAAAAGGCGGTTTGCTTTGAAAATGCAAAAGGTAGTTTGCTTTGAAAATGCAAAAGGTGGTATGCTTTGAAAATGCGAAAGCTGGTTTGCTTTAAAAATGCAAAAGGAGGTTTGCTTTGAAAATGCAAAAGGTGGTTGCTTTGGAAATGCTATAGGTGGTTTGCATTCAAAATGCAAAATGTGGTTTGCTTTGAGAATGCAAAAGGTGGTTTACTTTGAAAATGCAAAAAGTGGTTTGCTTTGAAAATGGAAAAGGTGGTTTGCTTTGAAATTGCAACAGGTGGTTTGCTATTAAAATACAAACGGTGGTTTGCTTTGAAAAGGTAGTTTGCTTCGAAAATGCAAAAGGTGGATTGCTTTGAAAATGCCAACAGGTTTGCTTTGAAAATGCAAAAGGTGGTTTGCTTTGAAAATGCCAAAAGGTTTGCTTTGAAAATGCAAAACGTGGTTTGCTTTGAAAATGGAAAAGGTGGTTTGCTTTTACATTTTAAAAAAAGTGGTTTGCTTTGAAAATGCAAAAGATGGTTTGCTTTGAAAATGCAAACGGTCGTTTGCTTTGAAAATGC
The DNA here is from genome assembly GCA_038087875.1 of Malacoraja senta. NCBI lineage: Eukaryota > Metazoa > Chordata > Chondrichthyes > Rajiformes > Rajidae > Malacoraja > Malacoraja senta. The sequence continues at coordinate 130,649 of JAXLNO010000986.1, forward strand.
AAAAGGTCGTTTGCTTTGAAAATGCAAAAGGCCGTTTGCTTTGAAAATGCAAAATGTGGTTTGCTGGTTTGCATTGAAAATGCAAAAGCTGCTTTTTAATGGAAATGCAAAAGGTGGTTTGCTTTGAAAATGCAAAAGGTGGTTTGCTTTTAAAATGCTAAAAAGGTGGTTTGCAATGAAAATGCAAATGGTGGTTTGCTTTGAAAATGCAAAAGGTGGTTTGCTATAGCATGCCAAAAGGCGGTTTGCTTTGGAAATTCAAAATTTCGTTTGCTTTGAAAATGCAAAATGTCGTTTGTTTTGAAAATGCAAAAGGTGGTTTGCTTTGAAAATGCAAAAGTTGGTTTGCTTGTTTGCATTGAAAATGCAAAAGGTGGTTTGCTTTGAAATTGAAAAAAGTGGTTTGCTTTGAAAATGCAAATGGTGGTTTGCTTTGAAAATGCAAAAGGTGGTTTGCTATAACATGCCAAAAGGCGGTTTGCTTTGAAAATTTAAAATTTCGTTTGCTTTGAAAATGCAAAATGTCGTTTGTTTTGAAAATGCAAAAGGTGGTTTGCTTTGAAAATGCAAAAGTTGGTTTGCTTGTTTGCATTGAAAATGCAAAAGGTGGTTTGCTTTGAAAATGCATAAGGAGGTTTGCTTTGAAAATGCAAAAGTTGGTTTGCTTTGAAAATGCAAAAGGTGGTTTGCTATAAAATGCCAAAAGGCGGTTTGCTTTGAAAATGCAAATGGTGGTTTTCTTTGAAAATGTAAAAGGTGGTTTGCTTTGAAAATGCAAAAGGTGGTTTGCTGGTTTGCATTGAAAATGCAAACGCTACTTTTTAATGGAAATGCAAAAGGTGGTTTGCTTTGAAAATGCAAAAGATGATATGTTTAGAAAATGGAAAAGGTGGTTTGCTTTGAAAATGCAAAAGGTGGTTTGCCGTGAAAATGCAAAAGGTGGTTTGCTTTGAAAATACAAAAGGTGGTTTGCATTGAAAATGCAAAAGGTGCCTTGCTTTTAATATGCAAATGGTCATTTGCATTGAAAATGCAAAACGTGGTTTGTCTTTAAAATGCAAAAGGTGGTTTGCTTTGAAAATGCAAATGGTGGTTTGCTTTGAAAATGTAAAAGGTGGTTTGCTTTGAAAGTGCAAAAGGTGGTTTGCTGGTTTGCATTGAAAATGCAAATGCTGCTTTTTAATGGAAATGCAAAAGGTGGTTTGCTTTGAAAATGCAAAAGATGATTTGTTTAGAAAATGGAAAAGTTGGTTTGCTTTTAAAATGCAAAAGGTGGTTTGCTTTCAAAAGGTAGTTTGCTTCGAAAAGACAAAAGGTGGATTGCTTTGAAAATGCCAAATGGTTTGCTTTGAAATTGCAAAACGTGGTTTGCTTTGAAAATGCAAAAGGTGCTTTGCTTTGAAATTGCAAAACGTGGTTTGATTTGAAATTGAAAAAAGTGGCTTGCTTTTAATATGCAAATGGTGGTTTGCTTTGAAAATACAAAAGGTGGTTTGCTTTTAAAACGCAAAAGGTGGTTTGCTTTGAAAATGCAAAAGGTGGTTTACTTTGAAAATGCAAAAAGTGGTTTGCTTTGAAAATGGAAAAGTTGGTTTGCTTTGAAATTGCAACAGGTGGTTTGCTATTAAAATACAAAAGGTGGTTTGCTTTGAAAATGCAAACGGTCGTTTGCTTTGCAAATGCAAAAGGTCGTTTGCTTTGAAAATGCAAAAGGTCGTTTGCTATGAAAATGCAAAAGGTGGTTTGCTGGTTTGCATCGAAAATGCAAAAGCTGCTTTTTAATGGAAATGCAAAAGGTGGTTTGCTTCGAAAATGCAAAAGGTGGATTGCTTTGAAAATGCCAAAAGGTTTGCTTTGAAAATGCAAAAGGTGGTTTGCTTTGAAAATGCCAAAAGGTTTGCTTTGAAAACGCAAAACGTGGTTTGCTTTGAAAATGGAAAAGGTGGTTTGCTTTTACATTAAAAAAAGTGGTTTGCTTTGAAAATGCAAAAGATGGTTTGCTTTGAAAATGCAAACGGTCGTTTGCTTTGAAAATGCAAAAGGTCGTTTGCTTTTAAAATGCCAAAGGTCGTTTGCTTTGAAAATGCAAAAGGTGGTTTGCTGATTTGCACTGAAAATGCAAAAGCTGCTTTTTAATGGAAATGCAAAAGGTGGTTTGCTTTGAAAATGCAAATGGTGGTTTGCTTTTAAAATGCTAAAAAGGTGGTTTGCAATTAAAATGCAAAAGGTGGTTTGCTTTGAAATTGAAAAAAGTGGTTTGCTTTGAAAATGCAAATGGTGGTTTGCTTTGAAAATGCAAAAGGTGGTTTGCTATAACATGCCAAAAGGCGGTTTGCTTTGAAAATGCAAAATGTCGTTTGCTTTGAAAATGCAAAATGTCGTTTGTTTTGAAAATGAAAAAGGTGGTTTGCTTTGAAAATGCAAAAGTTGGTTTGCTTGTTTGCATTGAAAATGCAAAAGGTGATTTGCTTTGAAAATGCAAAAGGTGGGGTGCTTAGAAAAAGCAAAAGTTGGTTTGCTTTAAAAATGCATAAGGAGATTTGCTTTGAAAATGCAAATGGTGGTTTGCTATGAAAGTGCTAAACGGTTTGCTTTAAAAATGCAGTAGATGGTTTGCTTTGAAAATGGAAAAGGTAGTTTGCTTTGAAAATGCAAAAGGTGGTTTGCTTTGAAAATGCAAAAAGGTTTGCTTTAAAAATGCAGTAGATGGTTTGCTTTGAAAATGGAAAAAGTTGTTTGTTTGAAAACGCAAAAGGTGGTTTGCTCCGAAATTGCAAAAAAAGTGGTCTGCTTTAAAAAAGCAAAAGGAGGTTTGCTTTGAAAATGCAAAAGGTGGTTTGCTTTGAAAATACAAAACGTGGTTTGATTTGAAAATGCAAAAAAGTGGCTTGCTTTTAATATGCAAATGGTGGTTTGCTTTGAAAATGCAAAAGGTGGTTTGCTTTTAAAATGAAAAAGGTGGTTTGCTTTGAAAATGCAAATGGTGGTTTTATTTGAAATTAACAGGTGGTTTGCTTTGAAAATGCAAAAGGTGGTTTGCTTTGAAAATGCAAAAGGTGGTTTGCATTGAAATTGCAAATGGTGGTTTGCTTTGAAAATGCAAAAGGTGGTTTGCTTTGAAAATGAAAAGGGTGGTTTGCTTTGAAAATGCAAAAGGTCGTTTGCTTTGAAAATGCAAAAGTTGGTTTGCTGGTTTGCATTGAAAATGCAAAAGGTGGTTTGCTTTGAAAATGAAAAAGGTGGTTTGCTTTGAAAATGCAAAAGGTCGTTTGCTTTGAAAATGCAAAAGGTCGTTTGCTTTGAAAATGCAAATGATGGTTTGCTGGTTTGCATTGAAAATGCAAAAGCTAGTTTTCAAGGGAAATGCAAAAGGTGCTTTGCTTTGAAAATGCAAAAGGTGGTTTGCTTTGAAAATGGAAAAGGTGGTTTTCTTTGGAAAAGCAAAGGTGGTTTGCTTTGAAAATGCAAAAGGTGGTTTTCTTTGAAAAAGCAAAAGGTGGTTTGCTATGAAAATGCAAAAGGTGGTATGCTTTGAAAATGATAAAGGTGGTTTGCTTTGAAAATGCAAAAGGTTTGTGTTGAAAATGCAAGAGGTCGTTTATTTTGAAAATGCAAAAGGAGATTTGCTTTGAAAATTCAAAAGGTGGTTTGCTTTGAAGAGGTACTTTGCTTTGAAAATATAAAAGGTGGATTGCTTTGAAAATGCAAAAAGTGGTTCGCTTTGAAAATGCAAAAGGTGGTTTGCTTTGAAATTGCAAAATGTGGTTTGCTTAAAAAATGCGAAAGGTGGTTTGCTTTGAAAATGCAAAAGGTGGTTTGTTTTGAAAAGGTGGTTTGCTTTGAAAAGGTGGTTTGCTTTGAAAATGCAAAAGGTGGTTTGCTTTGAAAATGCAAAAGGTGGGTTGCTTTTAAATCGCAAAAGGTGGTTTGCTTTGAAAATGCAAAAGATGGTTTGCTTTGAAAAAACGAAAGGTGGTTTGCTTTAAATCTGCAAAAAGGTTTGCTTTTAAAATACAGTAGATGGTTTGCTTTGAAAATGGAAAAAGTGGTTTGCTTCGAAAATGCATAAGGTGGTTTGCTTCGAAATTGCAAAAAGTGGTTTGCTTTAAAAATGCAAAAGGTGGTTTGCTTTGAAAATACAAAAGGTGGTTTGCTTTGAAAATGCAAAAGGTGGCTTGCTTTTAATATGCAAAAGGTGGTTTGCTTTGAAAATGCAAAAGGTGGTTTGCTTTTAAAATGCAAAAGGTGGTTTGCTTTTAAAATACAAAAGGTGGTTTGCTTTGAAAATGCAAAAGGTGGTTTGCTTAGAAATGGTGGTTTGCTTTGAAAATACATAAGTTGGTTTGCGTTGAAAATGCAAAAGGTGGTTTGCTTTGAAATTGCAAAAAGTGGTTTGCTTTGAAAATGCAAAACGTGGTTTGCTGGTTTGCATTGAAAATGCAAAATGTGGTTTACTTTGAAAATGCAAAAGGTGGTGGGCTTTGAAAATGCAATGGTGGTTTGCTTTGAAAATTCAAAAGGTGATTTGTTTAGAAAATGCAAAAGGTGGTTTGTTTTGAAAATGCAAAAGGTGGTTTGCTTTGAAAATGCAAAAGGTTGTTTGCTTTGAAAATGCAAAAGGTGGTTTGCTTTGAAAAGGTGGTTTGCTTTGAAAATGCATAAGGTGGTTTGCTTTGAAAATGCAAAAAATGGTTTGCTTTGAAGATGCAAAATGGCTTGCTTTGAAAATGCAAAAGATGGTTTGCTTTGAAAATGCAAAGGTGGTTCGCTTTGAAAAGGTGGTTTGCTTTGAAAATGCTTAAGGAGGTTTGCTTTGTAAATGCAAAAGATCATTTGCTTTGAAACTGCAAAAAGTGGTTTGCTTTGAAAATGCAAAAGGTGGTTTGCTTTGCAAATGCAAAAGGTGGTTTGCTTTGAAAATGGTGAAGGTGTTTTGTTTTGAAAATGCAAAAGGTGGTTTGCTTTGAAAATGCGAAAAATGTTTTTCTTTGAAAATGCAAAAGGTGGTTTGCTTTGAAAATGCAAAATGTGGTTCGTTTTGAAAATGCAGAAGGTGGTTTGTTTTGAAAATGCAAAAGGTGGTTTGCTTTGAAAATGCAAAAGGTGGTTTGCTTTGAAAATGCAAAAGGTGGTTTGCTTTGAAAAGGTGGTTTGCTTTGAAAATGCAAAAGATGGTTTGCTTTGAAAATGCAAATAGGTTTGCTTTGAAAATGCAAATGGTGGTTTGCTTTGAAAATGGAAAAGGTGTTTTGCTTTGAAAACGCAACAGGTCGTTTGCTTTGATAATGCAAAAGGTGGATTGCTTTGAAAATGCAAAGGCAAGTGAGGTTGCTTTGAACACGCAAAGGCAAGTGCGGTTGCTTTAGAAATGCAAAGGCACGTGCGGTTGCTTTGAAAATGCATAGGCAAGTGATTAAAAGTCAAATCTTGACCACTTCCTGTTTGCACTGTATATTGATTTTAGAAATTCACTACCACTTACGGCTTCGATTTTTGGCCATATTACTCAGTCCCCCTCCAGCTGTCAGGGCCAGAGGATTTTTCCCATCGATGAAAAGGATAAGATTTATTAATGTTTAAATAAAGTTGAAATTCTCTCTTCTGTCAATCATGCAATGGAGGCCACGCCCCATCCGGTGGGAGGGGGAAGGACTATAAACCCGGATGTGTGGACTTGCCGCAGTCGCTGCAAGATGGGGGAGGGAGAGGTCACGACTCTCAGTCTGAGCAGTGAATAAACTGAACACTGAACACATGTCTACTAAACTGTGAGTGTGGTTTTATGTGCTTTTATGTGGTTTATTTGGAACTGTGTTTGGAAGGAATAAATGTTTTACGTGCCTTTTGACTGTCTCGCTAATTGAAAAGTGTGCCTTTTGACTGTGCCGCTAATTGAAAAGTGTGCCTTTTGACTGTGCCGCTAATTGGAAAGGATGCCTTTTGACTGTGCCGCTAAATGGAAAGTGTGCCTTTTGACTGTGCCGCTAAACTGTGCCTATATTTAAAAATGTGATTTGCTTTATAAATGTGGCTTGCGTTTTAATGTGGCTTGCGTTTTAATGTGGCTTGCTGTGCAACCGTTTTTGGAAGGAAAAACAGTGAATAAACGTTTTATTAGATCAGGACTGTGTTTAATGCAAAATTGCCGCTCATTCCGTGACTTCCGCTTAGTGGAGAGATGGTGCTGATTGCGTCATTTCCGGTGAGTTCAGAGGTGGCGCTCAGTGCGGAAGGGTATAGTGGAGACACCGCCCTGAACCGTTAGTAACAGGATTCAGTTTGCTTACCACATTCTGAAGTTACTTGGCATTTTAGTATTGGTGCTGCGTGTGAGTGTTTGTCTGTGTTTGTGTGTCTGTATTTGTGTGTGTGTGTGTGTGTGTGTGTGTGTGTTTCTTTGTGTTTGTGTGTGTGTGTGTTTCTTTGTGTTTGTGTGTGTGTCTGTGTGTGTGTCTTTGTGTTTGTGTGTGTGTGTGTGTTTTTGTGTGTGTGTTCCTGTGTGTGTCCCTGTGTGTGTGTCCCTGTGTGTGTGTCCCTGTGTGTGTGTCCCTGTGTGACTCTCTGTGTGTGCCTCTCTGTGTGTGTCTGTGTGTGTGTGTGTCTCTGTGCGTGTGTTCCTGTGTGTGTGTCTCTGTGTGTGTGTTTGTGTATGTGTGTGTCTCTATGTGTGTGTCTCTGTTGGAGTGCTTGGAGTGCTGTGACGTTGGACTTACTTCCTGCACTCTGCTTGAAGTGCTGTGAGGTTGAACTTGCCGCCTGCACTCTGCTTGGTGTCTGGTTGGACCTGCTGCCTGCATTCTGCTTGGAATGCTGTGAGGTTGGACTTGCTGTCTGCATTCTGCTTGGAATGCTGTGAGGTTGGACTTGCTGCCTGCATTCTGCTTGGAATGCTGTGAGGTTGGACTTTCTGCCTGCACTCTGCTTGGAGTGCTGTGAGGTTGGACTTGCAATGTTTTAAGACTCGTTCACATTTTAAACTTTAATAAATCATGTTTCCACTTGCCATGTCGGCGTGTTCTTCATCACAATGGGTACCTAATGGGCAGGAATGGCTGCGCTGTCAGAGAGCCACTAAGAGTGCCTGGGGGAGGGGGGCGGTTGAGGGGAGATGCACTGAATGCGTGGGGGAGGGGAACGGCAAGGAGCAGAGTAGTGGAGTGAAGGGAGGAGGGGTAACTGATTGAACTGTCACCACACCAGCTGTAAGTGACTTAATGCCAGCCCACCAGCCATGACTCACCTAACTGCAAGTCCAAGAATCCATTCAGTCCACAATGTCCATACTAGCCCACTGGAAACCAGTCTCTTCAGCCCACAACACCCATACTAGCGCTCCAGAGATCCACGCAAGGATAGACTTTCCTCCTTCATTGCTGTGATCTGAAAAAAGATGAAAATGTCTAAAATTGATTGTCCACCCTCTCCCCCTTCTCTCTCACAGAGACTCTGTCGCCTGTTTTCAGCACAATTTCTGGCAGTTTCTGAGCTGCCAGCCAACCAGGCCTGAGTTTCTGAGCTGCCAGCCAACCAGGCCTGAGTTTCTGAGCTGCCAGCCCACCAGGCCTGAGTTTATGAGCTGCCAGCCCACCAGGCCTGAGTTTATGAGCTGCCAGCCCACCAGGCCTGAGTTTCTGAGCTGCCAGCCCAAGAATCCATTCGGACCACAAAACCGATGTTAGCTCTGCACAAGCCCCCCCCCTCCCCCCACTGGCCAGCAATATTGGAATTGGTGGAGAGGTAGAAAATGTATTTGGGGGACCAGCCCTCGCGTGTGAATCTGGGACCCAACGGGTCTCACTTAGTCTAGTGTACTTATACAAGAAGAGGTTTGGATGAATATCTTACTGTTTTTACTACTACAATAAAGACACTATTAATCAAGAGACTGTGTTTGGAAGATTTCCCTTTCGACGGCATTGAATGTCTCGGGGAGAGCTCTCGAATGCGTTTCGATTATCTCCTGAACCCGTGTCTTCAATCAGAGTGACTAAAGGAAAGAATCCTTGAAACGATATGAAAATCTGTCACTGTAAGTACTAGCCCAGATTACTACCCCACAGTGTGTCACGCTATCAGTACTACTCCACATGTGTGTCCCTCCATCAGTACCACCACAGTGTGTCCCTCCATCAGTACCACCACAGTGTGTCCCTCCATCAGTACCACCACAGTGTGTCCCTCCATCAGTACCACCACAGTGTGTCCCTCCATCAGTACCACCACAGTGTGTCCCTCCATCAGTACCACCACAGTGTGTCCCTCCATCAGTACCACCACAGTGTGTCCCTCCATCAGAACCACCACAGTGTGCCCCTCCATCAGTACCACCACAGTCTGTCACTGCGTCAGTTCTGCCCCATTTTTATCCCTCCATCAGTAATATCCCACTGTGTGTCACTCCATCAGTGGGCGGAGAGAGGGCAGCCCAGAGAGGGGGAATAGAGAGCGTAGGAGAGAGAGTAACAGTTCAGAGAGAGTGACAGCAGTGAGGATGGAGGGAGAGAGAAAGAGAGGAGGGAGAGGTGCTGCATCATTCGCCGTTTTATTTGGGTTGAGGACAATCCTGAGGCGGCAATGTTTCTCTTCTCTGGGTGTCGTGAGCCTTTGGGTCGTTCCTCCTCAGAGGTGATGAAGGCAGAGAATGTTATTGTCCCATGGTATAGTCAGATCTATTCCAGGCAAGCAGGGAGTGAATGGTTCCCGGGGTCAGTCAGCGGGAGTGTGGGGTTGGGGTCACAGTCAGTGAGTGAAGCCGCGATCATATTGAGTGGTGAAGCAGAGTGGTGGGATGGGGGGCATTTTAGTCCGAGGCGATATGTTGAACTAATTCCTCAACCTGTGGACAAAGGTCGCCCAGTCCAGTCCACCTTCAAACTGGGCACCAGAAGCCCTGAGAGGGTCCCTGGAATTTGGCATTGCCTTGCTGAGTGAAACGGATTGAAGGAAATCAGACAAACAATATAAGGTAGTGAGTTGGATCTGGTGGAGTTTGAAACAATATTCCCTTTGCTGGAACAATGCCGCCTCTCCCAATTTCCATCCCTCAGTATCTATCGCCACAATTCCCAGTCTTTGGAGTTTCTCAATCAATTCCCTGAATAAATCACAACCTGGCTCAGCAGGGATTTCACTCGGCTGATGTCATCTATTTGTGAATCATTTCAACATCTCTATTTTTAAACTATGTTGAAACTTCACTGTCCCGGTGGAGGCGGAAAATGGTATAAAATCTCCAGGAATGTTCTGCCTCAGCATTTCATTCCGAGACATTACCGGCAGCTCACGGGGACACGTCGCTGGGCAGAGAGAATGGGGCAGCATCTTTATGAATATCGGCGTGTGGAGGGAATCGTGTACGCGATCATTGCTGCCGTTGGAGTCCCTGGTAAGTGAGCAGAACTATTCAAGTTTTATAACTCCGTGTGTTAACTGGTGTTGACCTGATTCTCATCATGTTACAAGTTCCCAACTGATGATCGTTGTACAAGAATATGTGAAGTATATCAATCCTCTCAGTGAAATATTTGTGAATTAACGCTGTGATTTTTCTTATTTCCAGACAGCTGAAACTAAGCCTCTTTTTCTCTCACTGCTGCCGGCCGGGAGCCACTAGAATGTTGTTCTTGCCTTCAGTGGGACCTTGCCCAGAGTTGTCCCAGTGCTCGGGACAGGCAGGTAGGCAGGTAGGGAGGCAGCTCTCCGGGACGGCGTGACTGGGAGAGAGGGGTTCACATTGTGAAGTTCACTGTGTCTGAGTTATTGATCAGAGTGAACACCCGCTCCTGTGGACACCGTGTCTCACTGTGGAGTCTGTCTGTCACAGTCGGATTCCACCCACAGCCTGTTGGTCAATAATTGGATCGATCTACTGAACCAGTGGCCGCGGATCTACCGGCGTGTGTGTGTGTGTTGTTACTTCACCTGCACCATCTTGAGGCTGCTGAGATTAACCGCTGTATGTCTGAACTAACCCGACTAACTCCCCCCTGTCTCTGTGCTTTGGTACATATATCCCACACCATCCATACATGGGGATAATAGGTTGCATTCCTGGCACCGTCTGGATTTCGTGTGTGGGAAAGAACTGCAGATGCTGGTTTAAATCGAAGATAGACACAAAGTGCTGGAGTAACTCAGCGGGACGGGCAGCATCTCTGGAGAGAAGGAATGGGTGACGTTTCGGATCAAGACCCTTCTTCAGTCTCATTCCTTCTCTCCAGAGATGCTGCCTGTCCCGCTGAGTTACTCCGCTTTCTGCGTCGACCGTCTGGACCAGAAGGGGTGGACTCTCATTTGCAACAATTGGCCTCTGCTTCAGGAGGGAAGTGTGAAGGGCACCTTGCGTGGGGAGGGAGAGAAAGAGGAATATCAGGGATGATTGGATATGGCGGCCATTGTAGTGCGTTCTTCCCCCAGCTTTACCTTTACCTTTAGAAAGGAGATGAGGAGGAATTTCGTTAGACAGAGGGTGGTGAATATGTGGAATTCATTGCGGCAGACGGGGTGGAGGCCAAGTCAATGGATAGTTTTAAGGCGGAGAGTGATAGATTCTTGATTAGTGCGGGTGTCGGGGGGTTACGGGGAGAAGGCACGAAAATGGGGTTGAGAGGGAAAGATAGATCGGCCATGATAGAATGGCGGAGTAGACATGATGGGCAGAATGGCCTACTTCTGCTGCTAGGAGCTGCACTCTTCCGTAAAGTGTTTAAGAAGGAACTGCAGATGCTGGAAAATCGAAGGTAGACAATGCTGGAGAAACTCAGCGGGTGAGGCAGCATCTATGGAGCGAAGGAAATGGGTAACTATTTCCAGTCTGAAGAAGGGTTTCGGCCCGAAACGTTACCTGTTTCCTTCGTTCCATAGATGCTGCCTCACCCGCTGAGTTTCTCCAGCACTTTTGTCTACTATTGTGTAAAGACCTTTCTGAGTAATTTCCCTTATCTGTGCTGAATGCTAACCTGGTTCTGGAAGGGCAGAGTTTGGGGATAATGCAATAGATGAAGTAGTTTGCATCAGGAAGCCATTGGGATAACCTCAGTGGAAGCTTGAGAGTGATGAGTGGTGAGTGTGGAATTCTCTGTCTCAGAGGGCGGTGGAGGCCGGTTCTCTGGATGCTTTCAAAAGAGAATTAGATAGGGCTCTTAAAAATAGCGGAGTCAGGGGATATGGGGAGAAGGCAGGAACGGGATACTGATTGGGGATGATCAGCCATGATCACATTGAATGGCGGTGCTGGCTCGAAGGGCCAAATGGCCTCCTCCTGCACCTGTTGTCCACTGAACTCACTGTGGAATGATTCCATTAACGGAGCCACTCTGCTGCTGCTGCTGCCGGATTCTAAGTTGTCCCTGCCTTCCCTCTAGAAGTCTCCCTCCTCGTCACCATCAGATGCCGAGTTCCCAGAGCCCTGGTTAAACGGGGCCGGCCGCTCACGGTTGAGTCTGTGAAAGCGGCCCCATCACAGACTGTGAGCAGCAGCAGGGTTAACTATAGAAAGGACCATTGCGCCTATTGTAGCGGGTGGGTGGCTACTCGTTCCCTCCCCGCCCTTTACCCCGCCCCGCCCGTCACCTTATCGCTTCTCCCCTGAAGCAGGCAGGCAGGTCGGGCACAGTCGGAGCCGGCTCTGACATTGTTAAACTTGCAGCAGCCGCGCACCGACTCCAACACTCCTGATCTTGAGCTGAAAGTTGAGCCGGTGTTCAGCCCCGGAGACCGTGTTGAGTAAATGCCGAGTGCCCGTTCCCTTGTCTTTCCGCAGTGAATTTAGTGGCGATTGTGATCCTGTCCCGGTGAAAGTGCGGCCTCTCCACCTGCACCACTCGCTACCTGGTGGCCATGGCAGCGGCCGATCTACTGGTCCTCATCACCGAGGTCATTTTGTGTCTGCTCCGATTACATTACTTTTATTGGAGTTTCCTGTCCATCACCCCTGTGTGCAGCGTTAATCTTGTACTGAGGATTGCAGCTACAGACTGTTCTGTCTGGTTCACCGTCACTTTCACCTTTGATCGCTTTGTCGCCATTTGTTGCCAGAAGCTGAAAACTAAATATTGCAGCGGGAAAACGGCTGTGGTTCTGGCAACAGCCGGCGTTCTGCTCTGTGTGAAAAACATTCCCCGCTACTTCACACGGGAACCCTGGAGAATCATCGACAATGTCCCTTGGGACTGTAACCCGGTGGCCAGTTATTTCACTGACCCCGGGGTGGGTGGCATTTGACTGGATCGACACGGTTTTAACTCCGTTCCTCCCTTTCGCTGTAATCCTGCTGCTCAACGCTCTGACAGTCCGCCACATTTTAGTGGCCAGTCGGGTCCGTAAGGGGCTGAGGGGTGAGAGCAAGGGGGAGAACCGCAGTGACCCGGAGATGGAGAGCAGGAGGAGGTCTGTGGTTTTACTCTTCACCATCTCCGGCAGCTTCATCCTCCTGTGGCTAACGAATGTTGTAAACTTCGTCTATTATCAGATCACAGGAATTGGAATGATATGAATGATTCTCAACGGATTTTTAGCGACGTCGGGTATTTGCTGAGGAATCTCAGCTGCTGCACCAACACATTTATTTACGCGGTGACCCAGTCCAAGTTCAGGGAGCAGGTGAAGTGCGCGGTGAAATATCCGCTCACCTCAGTGCTTCGGCTCATGAATCAATCCGCGCCCTGAGCGCATCCATCCCAGAGGCGGGCGGGCGCAATCTCTCCGCTCCGGTCTCCCCACCCCTGGCAACAGGTGACGTCACGATGGGGTGCGGCAGCCGATCGGATCGGATCGTCCGCTTTCCCTTCGGCCAATCATTAGCCCCCTTCCCCCCGGCAACAGATGATGCTGTATGGGGGTACACAGCGACCAATCAGAGGTCCCCCACCTCCCCTTAGCAACAGGTGATGTCAGAGGACCTGTTCTGGAACCTGGAGCTAGATCAGGATCTCCAGGACTTTGTGTTCTAGATCCAAGATCTCCCTCTGCCTCCTCTCTCTCTCCCTCTCCATCTCACACCCTCGCTCTCATTCTCTCCCTCTCTCTCCTTCTCTCTCTCTCTTTCTCTCCCCCACTCTCTCCCTCTATCTCCCCCTTCTCTCTCCCTCTCCCTCTCTCTCTCTCCCTCTCCTCTCCCCCCTCTCTCTCCCCCTCTCTCTCCCCCTCTCTCTCTCACTTTCTCACCCCCCTCTCTCCCCCTCTCTCTCTCTCTCTCCCACTCTCTCCCTCTCCCACTCTCTCTCTCCCTCTCCCTCTCTCTCCCTCTCTCTCTCCCTCCCCCCTCTCTCTCTCTCTCAACAGAAGATAACTAAAAATACAATATGGGGATAAAAGATGAGGTACGAAGGTAACCTAGCCAAGAATATAAAGCAGGATAGTAAAAGCTTCTTTAGGTATGTGATGAGGCAAAAATGAGGTTAAGACCAAAGTTGGACCCTTGAAGACCGAAACAGGTGAATTTATTATGGGGAACAAATGGCAGATGGGTTGAACAGGTACTTTGGATCTGTCTTCACTAAGGAGGACACAAACAATCTTCCTGATATAGTGGTGGCCAGAGGATCTGGGGTGACGGAGGAACTGAAGGAAATCCACATTAGGCAGGAAATGGATAGACTGATGGGACTGAAGGCTGATAAATCCCCAGGGCCCGATGGTCTGCATCTCTTTTTCTTTTCGCGTTTCGTTCTCTCTCTCTTCTTTCAAACGTTTTAGATTTAATTCATTTTTTCCGATCCGAGCTCTAGTTTTTTTTAAAGCGGTGTTTTGGCCCGTCCTCCGTCCGAGCTGGACGGAGAGGGGGAATGAGAAAGGAGGAGGGGAGGAGGAGTGGGCAGAAAAAAACTGGGACATGGTTAGTTTCACCGCTACATATATATCTTTATATATATTTACACACACACACACGCACGCACGCACGCACGCACGCACGCACGCACGCACGCACGCACGCACGCACGCACGCACACACACACGACACACACACACACACACACACACACACACACGAAACTCTTTATCGGGGGTCTTTTATTGACAAATTTCACACAGTTTCGACTAGAAATGAGAGGCGGAAATATGTGTGAAAAATAGATAGTTGCCTCTTTCATCAATTAGCGTGGACAAGGCTTCAGACATGTGCAAACTTTGAGAGAGAGACAGAGAGAGAGGAGAGAGAGAAAGAGAGAGAGAGAGAGAACGAGACAGAGAGAACGAGAGGGAGAGAGAAAGAGAGAGAGGGAGTACGAGAGAGAGGGAGCATGAGAGATGGGATAGAGGGAGAATGAGAGGGAGAATGAGAGGGAGAGAGGGGGGAGTTAGAGAGGGAAGAGAGAGAGGGGAGAGAGAGTGAGATATAGGGGGGAGAGAGGGGTGAGAGAGGGGGGAGAGTGAGAGAGGGGGGAGAGAAGGGGAGAGAGAGGGTCGAGGAGAGAGAGGGTCAGGGAGAGTGAGGGAGATAGAGAGCGAGAGAGAGAGAGAGTGACGGAAGAGAGGGAGGGGTAGTGAGAGAGGGGGGTGGACAGAGTGAGGAGAGAGAGAGTGAGGGGGTAGAGAGAGTGGAGAGCAAGAGAGGGGAGAGAGAGAGAGGGGGAGCGAGAGGGGTAGGCAGAGAGAGGGGGAGGGGGAGAGGGGGAGGGAGCGTGAGAGAAGGGGAGAGTGAGGGGGGGAAGAGGGGGGAGAGAGGAGGGGCAGAGATGAGGAGGGGGGAGAGAGAGGGGGAGAGAGAGGGGAGGAGAGTGAGGGGTGACAGGAAGAGATGGGAGAGAGGGAGGGGAGGAAGGAGAGACAGGGGGAGAGGGGGTGAGAGAGGGGAGAGAGAGAAGGGGAGGGATTTAGGCGGATAGAGAGAGAGAAGAGAGTGGGGGCAAGAGATAGGGGGAGAGAGAGAGAGAGAGGGAGAGAGGTGAGAGAGAGAGAGAGAGAGAGGAGGGAGATGAGAGAGAGGGGGAGAGAGAGAGGGGGAGAGAGAGAAAGAGAGGGGGGAGAGAAGGGGACAGAGAGAGGGGGAGAGGGAGAGATGAGAAAGAGAGGGGGGAGAGAAAGGGGGAG
>JAXLNO010000986.1:145878-214085 GCA_038087875.1 Malacoraja senta
CTCCTCACTCTCTCCACCCCCCTCTCTCACTACCCCTCCCTCTCTTCCGTCACTCTCTCTCTCTCTCGCTCTCTATCTCCCTCACTCTCCCTGACTCTCTCTCTCCTCGACTCTCTCTCTCCCCTTCTCTCCCCCCTCTCTCACTCTCCCCCTCTCTCACCCCTCTCTCCCCCCTATATCTCACTCTCTCTCCCCTCTCTCTCTTCCCCTCTCTAACTCCCCCCTCTCTCCCTCTCATTCTCCCTCTCATTCTCCCTCTATCCCATCTCTCATGCTCCCTCTCTCTCCTACTCCCTCTCTCTCTTTCTCTCTCCCTCTCGTTCTCTCTGTCTCGTTCTCTCTCTCTCTCTCTTTCTCTCTCTCCCTCTCTCTCTGTCTCTCTCTCAAAGTTTGCACATGTCTGAAGCCTTGTCCACGCTAATTGATGAAAGAGGCAACTATCTATTTTTCACACATATTTCCGCCTCTCATTTCTAGTCGAAACTGTGTGAAATTTGTCAATAAAAGACCCCCGATAAAGAGTTTCGTGTGTGTGTGTGTGTGTGTGTGTGTGTGTGTGTGTGTGTGTGTGTGTGCGTGCGTGCGTGCGTGCGTGCGTGCGTGCGTGCGTGCGTGCGTGCGTGCGTGCGTGCGTGCGTGTGTGTGTGTGTGTGTAAATATATATAAAGATATATATGTAGCGGTGAAACTAACCATGTCCCAGTTTTTTTCTGCCCACTCCTCCTCCCCTCCTCCTTTCTCGTTCCCCCTCTCCGTCCAGCTCGGACGGAGGACGGGCCAAAACACCGCTTTAAAAAAAACTAGAGCTCGGATCGGAAAAAATGAATTAAATCTAAAACGTTTGAAAGAAGAGAGAGAGAACGAAACGCGAAAAGAAAAAGAGATGCAGACCATCAGGCCCTGGGGATTTATCAGCCTTCAGTCCCATCAGTCTATCCATTTCCTGCCTAATGTGGATTTCCTTCAGTTCCTCCGTCACCCCAGATCCTCTGGCCACCACTATATCAGGAAGATTGTTTGTGTCCTCCTTAGTGAAGACAGATCCAAAGTACCTGTTCAACCCATCTGCCATTTGTTCCCCATAATAAATTCACCTGTTTCGGTCTTCAAGGGTCCAACTTTGGTCTTAACTCATTTTTGCCTCATCACATACCTAAAGAAGCTTTTACTATCCTGCTTTATATTCTTGGCTAGGTTACCTTCGTACCTCATCTTTTATCCCCATATTGTCTTTTTAGTTATCTTCTGTTGAGAGAGAGAGAGGGGGAGGGAGAGAGAGAGGGAGAGAGAGGGAGAGGGAGGAGGGAGAGAGAGTGGGAGAGGGAGAGAGTGGGAGAGAGAGAGAGAGAGGGGGAGAGTGGGGGTGAGAAAGTGAGAGAGAGAGGGGGAGAGAGAGGGGGAGAGAGAGGGGGAGAGGAGAGGGAGAGAGAGAGAGGGAGAGGGGGGAGAGAGGGGGAGATAGAGGGAGAGAGTGGGGGAGAGAAAGAGAGAGAGAGAAGAGGAGAGAGAGGGAGAGAATGAGAGCGAGGGTGTGAGATGGAGAGGGAGAGAGAGAGGAGGCGGAGGGAGATCTTGGATCTAGAACACAAAGTCCTGGAGATCCTGATCTAGCTCCAGGTTCCAGAACAGGTCCTCTGACATCACCTGTTGCTAAGGGGAGGTGGGGGACCTCTGATTGGTCGCTGTGTACCCCCATACAGCATCATCTGTTGCCGGGGGGAAGGGGGCTAATGATTGGCCGAAGGGAAGCGGACGATCCGATCTAATCGGCTGCCGCACCCCATCGTGACGTCACCTGTTGCCAGGGGTGGGGAGCCCGGAGCGGAGAGCTTGCGCCCGCCCGCCTCTGGGATGGATGCGCTCAGGGCGCGGATTGATTCATGAGCCGAAGCACTGAGGTGAGCGGATATTTCACCGCGCTCTTCACCTGCTCCCTGAACTTGGACTGGGTCACCGCGTAAATAAATGTGTTGGTGCAGCAGCTGAGATTCCTCAGCAAATACCCGACGTCGCTAAAAATCCGTTGATAATCATTCATATCATTTCCAATTCCTGTGATCTGATAATAGACGAAGTTTACAACATTCGTTAGCCACAGGAGGATGAAGCTGCCGGAGATGGTGAAGAGTAAAACCACAGACCTCCTCCTGCTCTCCATCTCCGGGTCACTGCGGTTCTCCCCCTTGCTCTCACCCCTCAGCCCCTTACGGACCCGACTGGCCACTAAAATGTGGCGGACTGTCAGAGCGTTGAGCAGCAGGATTACAGCGAAAGGGAGGAACGGAGTTAAAACCGTGTCGATCCAGTCAAATGCCACCCACCCGGGGTCAGTGAAATAACTGGCCACCGGGTTACAGCCCCAAGGGACATTGTCGATGATTCTCCAGGGTTCCCGTGTGAAGTAGCGGGGAATGTTTTTCACACAGAGCAGAACGCCGGCTGTTGCCAGAACCACAGCCGCAGTTTTCCCGCTGCAATATCTAGTTTTCAGCTTCTGGCAACAAATGGCGACAAAGCGATCAAAGGTGAAAGTGACGGTGAACCAGACAGAACAGTCTGTAGCTGCAATCCTCAGTACAAGATTAACGCTGCACACAGGGGTGATGGACAGGAAACCCCCCTCCCCCCCCAATAAAAGTAATGTAATCGGAGCAGACACAAAATGACCTCGGTGATGAGGACCAGTAGATCGGCCGCTGCCATGGCCACCAGGTAGCGAGTGGTGCAGGTGGAGAGGCCGCACTTTCCCCGGGACAGGATCACAATCGCCACTAAATTCACTGCGGAAAGACAAGGGAACGGACACTCGGCATTTACTCAACACGGTCTCCGGGGCTGAACACCGGCTCAACTTTCAGCTCAAGATCAGGAGTGTTGGAGTCGGTGCGCGGCTGCTGCAAGTTTAACAATGTCAGAGCCGGCTCCGACTGTGCCCGACCTGCCTGCCTGCTTCAGGGGAGAAGCGATAAGGTGACGGGCGGGCGGGGTAAAGGGCGGGGAGGGAACGAGTAGCCACCCACCCGCTACAATAGGCGCAATGGTCCTTTCTATAGTTAACCCTGCTGCTGCTCACAGTCTGTGATGGGGCCGCTTTCACAGACTCAACCGTGAGCGGCCGGCCCCGTTTAACCAGGGCTCTGGGAACTCGGCATCTGATGGGGACGAGGAGGGAGACTTCTAGAGGGAAGGCAGGGACAACTTAGAATCCGGCAGCAGCAGCAGCAGAGTGGCTCCGTTAATGGAATCATTCCACAGTGAGTTCAGTGGACAACAGGTGCAGGAGGAGGCCATTTGGCCCTTCGAGCCAGCACCGCCATTCAATGTGATCATGGCTGATCATCCCCAATCAGTATCCCGTTCCTGCCTTCTCCCCATATCCCCTGACTCCGCTATTTTTAAGAGCCCTATCTAATTCTCTTTTGAAAGCATCCAGAGAACCGGCCTCCACCGCCCTCTGAGACAGAGAATTCCACACTCACCACTCATCACTCTCAAGCTTCCACTGAGGTTATCCCAATGGCTTCCTGATGCAAACTACTTCATCTATTGCATTATCCCCAAACTCTGCCCTTCCAGAACCAGGTTAGCATTCAGCACAGATAAGGGAAATTACTCAGAAAGGTCTTTACACAAGAGTAGACAAAAGTGCTGGAGAAACTCAGCGGGTGAGGCAGCATCTATGGAACGAAGGAAACAGGTAACGTTTCGGGCCGAAACCCTTCTTCAGACTGGAAATAGTTACCCATTTCCTTCGCTCCATAGATGCTGCCTCACCCGCTGAGTTTCTCCAGCATTGTCTACCTTCGATTTTCCAGCATCTGCAGTTCCTTCTTAAACACTTTACAGAAGAGTGCAGCTCCTAGCAGCAGAAGTAGGCCATTCGGCCCATCATGTCTACTCCGCCATTCTATCATGGCCGATCTATCTTTCCCTCTCAACCCCATTTTCGTGCTTCTCCCCGTAACCCCCCGACACCCGCACTAATCAAGAATCTATCACTCTCCGCCTTAAAACTATCCATTGACTTGGCCTCCACCCCGTCTGCCGCAATGAATTCCACATATTCACCACCCTCTGTCTAAAGAAATTCCTCCTCATCTCCTTTCTAAAGGTAAAGGTAAAGCTGGGGGAAGAACGCACTACAATGGCCGCCATATCCAATCATCCCTGATATTCCTCTTTCTCTCCCTCGCCACACAAGGTGCCCTTCACACTTCCCTCCTGAAGCAGAGGCCAATTGTTGCAAATGAGAGTCCACCCCTTCTGGTCCAGACGGTCGACGCAGAAAGCGGAGTAACTCAGCGGGACAGGCAGCATCTCTGGAGAGAAGGAATGGGACTGAAGAAGGGTCTTGATCCGAAACGTCACCCATTCCTTCTCTCCAGAGACGCTGCCCGTCCCGCTGAGTTACTCCAGCACTTTGTGTCTATCTTCGATTTAAACCAGCATCTGCAGTTCTTTCCCACACACGAAATCCTGCCGGTGCCAGGAATGCAACCTATTATCCCCATGTATGGACGGTGTGGGATATATGTACCAAAGCACAGAGACAGGGGGAGGGGAGTTAGTCGGGTTAGTTTAGACATACAGCGGCTAATCTCAGCAGACTCAAGATGGTGCAGGTGAAGTAACAACACACACACACACGCCGGTAGATCCGCGGCCACTGGTTCAGGAGATCGATCCATTTATTGACCAACAGGCTGTGGGTGGAATCCGACTGTGACAGACAGACTAGACAGTGAGACACAGTGTCCAGAGGAGCGGGTGTTCACTCTGATCAATAACTCAGACACAGTGAACTTCACAATGTGAACCCCTCTCTCCCAGTCACACCGTCCCGGAGAGCTGCCTGCCTGCCTGCCTGTCCCGAGCACTGGGACAACTCTGGGCAAGGTCCCACTGAAGGCAAGAACAACATTCTAGTGGCTCCCGGCCGGCAGCAGTGAGAGAAAAAGAGGCTTAGTATCAGCTGTCTGGAAATAGCAAAAATCGCAGCGTTAATTCACAAATATTTCACTGCGAGGATTGATATTCTTCACATATTCTTGTACAACGATCATCAGTTGGGAACTTGTAACATGATGAGAATCAGGTCATCACCAGTTAACACACGGAGTTATAAAACTTGAATTGTTCTGCTCACTTACCAGGGACTCCAACGGCAGCAATGATCGCGTACACGATTCCCTCCACACGCCAATATTCATAAAGATGCTGCCCCATTTTCTCTGCCCAGCGACGTGTCCCCGTGAGCTACCGGTAATGTCTCGGAATGAAATGCTGAGGCAGAACATTCCTGGAGATTTTATACCATTTTCCGCCTCCACCCGGACAGTGAAGTTTCAACATAGTTTAAAAATAGAGATGTTGAAATGATTCACAAATAGATGACATCAGCCGAGTGAAATCCCTGCTGTGCCAGACAGGTTGTGATTTAATCTGGGAATTGATTGCGAAACTCCAAAGACTGGGAATTGTGGCGATAGATACTGAGGGATGGAAATTGGGAGAGGCGGCATTGTTCCAGCAAAGGGGATATTGTTTCAAACTCCATCAGATCCAACTCTCCACCTCATGTTGTTTGTCTGATTTCCTTCAATCCGTTTCACTCAGCAAGGCAATGCCAAATTCCAGGGACCCTCTCAGGGCTTCTGGTGCCCAGTTTGAAGGTGGACTGGACTGGGCGACCTTTGTCCACAGGTTGAGGAATTAGTTCAACACATCACCTCGGACTAAAATGCCCCCCCCCTCCACTCTGCTTCACCACTCAATATGATCGCGGCTTCACTGACTGACTGTGACCCCAACCCCACACTCCCGCTGACTGACCCCGGTAACCATTCACTCCCTGCTTGCCTGGAATAGATCTGACTATACCATGGGACAATAACATTCTCTGCCTTCATCACCTCTTTGGAGGAACGACCCAAAGGCTCACGACACTCAGAGAACAGAAACATTGCCGCCTTAGGATTGTCCTCAACCTAAATAAAACGGCGAATGATGCAGCACCTCTCCCTCCTCTCTTTCTCTCTCCCTCCATCCTTACTGCTGTCACTCTCTCTGAACTGTTACTCTCTCCTACGCTCTCTATTCCCCCTCTCTGGGCTGTCCTCTCTCCGCCCACTGATGGAGTGACACACAGTGGTGGTACTGATAGCGTGGCACACTATGGTAGTACTGATGGAGGGACACACATGTGGAGTAGTACTGATAGCGTGACACACTGTGGGGTAGTAATCTGGGCTAGTACTTATAGTGACAGATTTTCATATCGTTTCAAGGATTCTTTCCTTTAGTCACTCTGATTGAAGACACGGGTTCAGGAGATAATCGAAACGCATTCGAGAGCTCTCCCCGAGACATTCAATGCCGTCGAAAGGGAAATCTTCCAAACACAGTCTCTTGATTAATAGTTTCTTTATTGTAGTAGTAAAAACAGTAAGATATTCATCCAAACTTCTTCTTGTATAAGTACACTAGGCTAAGCGAGACCCGTTGGATCCCAGCTTCACACGGGAGGGCTGGTCCCACAAAGCAATTTTCCACCTCTCCACCAATTCCAATATTGCTGGCCAGTGGGGGGGGGGGAGCTTGTGGAGAGCTAACATCGGTTTTGTGGGCTTAATGGATTCTTGGGCTGGCAGCTCAGAAACGCAAGCCTGGTGGGCTGGCAGCTCAGAAACTCAAGCTTGGTAGGCTGGCAGCTCAGAAACTCAGGCCTGGTGGGCTGGCAGCTCAGAAACTCAGGCCTGGTGGGCTGGCAGCTCAGAAACTGCCAGAAATTGTGCTGAAAACAGGTGACAGAGTCTGTGAGAGAGAAGGGGAGAGGGTGGACAATCAATTTTAGACATTTTCATCTCTTTTTACAGATCACAGCAATAAAGGAGGAACGTCTATCCTTGCGTGGATCTCTGGAGCGCTAGTATGTGTGTTGTGGGCTGAAGAGACTGGTTTCCAGAGGGCTAGTACGGACATTCTTGGACTTGCAGTTAGGTGAGTCATGGCTGGTGGGCTGGCATTAAGTCACTTACAGCTGGTGTGGTGACAGTTCAATCAGTTACCCCTCCTCCCTTCACTCCACTACTCTGCTCCTTGCCATTTCCCTCCCCCACGCATTCAGTGCATCTCCCCTCAACCCCCCCCTCCCCCATGCACTCTTAGTGGCTCTCCGACAGCGCAGCCATTCCTGCCTATTAGGTATTAGGTACCCATTGTGATGAAGAACACGCAGACATGGCAAGTGGAAAAATGATTTATTAAAGTTTAAAATGTGAACGAGTCTTAAAACATTGCAAGTCCAACCTCACAGCACTCCAAGCAGAGTGCAGGCAGCAAATTCAACCTCACAGCACTCCAAGCAGAGTGCAGGCAGCAAGACCAACCTCACAGCACTCCAAGCAGAGTGCAGGCAGCAAATTCAACCTCACAGCACTCCAAGCAGAGTGCAGGCAGCAAATTCAACCTCACAGCACTCCAAGCAGAGTGCAGGCAGCAAGTCCAACCTCACAGCACTCCAAGCAGAGTGCAGGCAGCAAATTCAACCTCACAACTCTTCAAGCAGAGTGCAGGAAGTAAGTCCAACCTCACAGCACTCCAAGCACTCCAACAGAGACACACACATAGAGACACACACACAAACAAACACACACACAGAGACACACACACACAGAAACACACACACAGAGACGCACACACACAGACACACACAGAGAGGCACACACAGAGAGACACACACACAGGGACACACACACAGGGACACACACAGGAACACACACACACACAAAAACACACACACACAAACACAAAGACACACACGCAGACACACACACACACACAAACACAAAGGAACAAACACACACACACACAAACACAAAGAAACACACACACACACACACACACACACACACACACACACACACATACAGACACACAAACACAGACACACACTCACACACAGCACCTATACTAAAATGCCAAGTAACTTCATAATGTGGTGAGCAAACTGAATCCTGTTACTAACGGTTCAGGGCGCTGTCTCCACTGTACCCTTCCGCACTGAGCGCCACCTCTGAACTCACCGGAAATGACGCAATCAGCACCATCTCTCCACTAAGCGGAAGTCACGGAATGAGCGGCAATTTTGCATTAAACACAGTCCTGATCTAATAAAACGTTCATTCACTGTTTTTCCTTCCAAAAACGGTTGCACAGCAAGCCACATTTAAAATGCAAGCCACATTAAAACGCAAGCCACATTGATAAAGCAAATCACATTTTAAAATATAGGCACAGTTTAGCGGCACAGTCAAAAGGCATCCTTTCCATTTAGCAGCACAGTCAAAAGGCACACTTTTCAATTAGCGGCACAGTCAAAAGGCATCCTTTCCATTTAGCAGCACAGTCAAAAGGCACACTTTTCAATTAGCGGCACAGTCAAAAGGCACACTTTTCAATTAGCGGCACAGTCAAAAGGCACACTTTTCAATTAGCGACACAATCAAAAGGCATGTAAAACATTTATTCCTTCCAAACACAGTTCCAAATAAACCACATAAAAGCACATACAACCACACTCACAGCTTAGTAGACATGTGTTCAGTGTTCAGTTTATTCACTGCTCAGACTGAGAGTCGTGACCTCTCCCTCCCACATCTTGCAGCGACTGTGGCAAGTGCACACATCCGGGTTTATAGTCCCTCCCCCTCCCACCGGATGGGGCGTGGCCTCCATGGCATGATTGACAGGAGAGAGAATTTCAAAATTATTTAAACATTAATAAGTCTTATATTTTTCATCGATAGGAAAAATCCTCTGGCCCTAACAGCTGGAGGGGGACTGTGTAATATGGCCAAAAATCGAAGCCGTAAGTGGTACAGATTTTTCTAAAATCAATATACAGTGCAAACAGGAAGTGGTCAAGATTTGACTTTTAATCACTTGCCTTTGCATTTTCAAAGCAACCGCACTTGCCTTTGCATTTTCAAAGCACCCTCACTTGCCTTTGCATTTTCAAAGCAAACCACCTTATGCATTTTCAAAGCAAACCACCTTTTGCATTTTCAAAGCAAAAAACACCTTTTCATTTTCGAAACAAACATCTTTTGTATTTTCAAAACAAACCACCTTTTGCATTATCAAAGCAAACGACCTGCTGCGTTTTCAAAGCAAAACACCTTTTCCATTTTCAAAGCAAACCACCATATGTATTTTCAAAGCAAACTTTTTTGCATTTTCAAAGCAAACCATCTTTTGCATTTTCTAAGCAAACCACATTATGCATTTTCAAAGCAAACCACCTTTTGCATTTTCAAAGCAACCCACCTTTTGCATTTTCAAACCAAACCACCTTTTGCATTTTCCAAGCAAACCACCTTTTGCATTTTCAAAGCAAACAACCTTTGGCATTTTCAAAGCAAACCACCTTTTGCATTTTCAAAACAAACCACCTTCTGCATTTTCAAAACGAACCACCCTTTCCATTTTCAAAGCAAACCACCTTTTGCATTTTCAAATCAAAACATTTTTCGCATTTTCAAAACAAACCACCTTTTGCATTTTCAAAGCAAACCACCTTTTGCATTTTCAAAGCAAAAAACACATTTTCATTTTCAAAACAAACATCTTTTGTATTTTCAAAATAAACCATCCTTTGCATTATCAAAGCAAACGACCTGTTGCATTTTCAAAGCAAAACACCTTTTCCATTTTCAAATCAAACCACCATTTGCATTTTCAAAGCAAACCTTTTTGTATATTCAAAGCAAACCATCTTTTGCATTTTCAAAGCAAGCCACCTTTTGCATTTTCAAAGCAAACCACATTTAGCATTTTCGAAGCAAACCACCTTTTGCATTTTCAAAACAAACCACCTTCTGCATTTTTAAAACAAACGACCTTTTGCATTTTCAAAGCAAACCACCTTTTGCATTTTCAATGCAAACCAGCAAACCAACTTTTGCATTTTCAAAGCAAACCACCTTTTGCATTTTCAAAGCAAACCCTTTTGCATTTTCAAAGCAAACCACCTTTTGCATTATCAAAGCAAACGACCTGTTGCGTTTTCAAAGCAAAACACCTTTTCCATTTTCAAAGCAAACCACCATATGCATTTTCAAAGCAAACTTTTTTTGCATTTTCAAAGCAAACCATCTTTTGCATTTTCTAAGCAAACCACATTATGCATTTTCAAAGCAAACCACCTTTTGCATATTCAAAGCAACCCACCTTTTGCATTTTCAAACCAAACCACCTTTTGCATTTTCAAAGCAAACCACCTTTTGCATTTTCAAAACAAACCACCTTCTGCATTTTAAAAACGAACCACCTTTTGCATTTTCAAAGCAACCCACCTTTTGCATTTTCAAACCAAACCATCTTTGCATTTTCAAAGCAAACCACCTTTTGCATTTTCAAAGCAAACAACCTTTGGCATTTTCAAAGCAAACCACCTTTTGCATTTTCAAAACAAACCACCTTCTGCATTTTCAAAACGAACCACCCTTTCCATTTTCAAAGCAAACCACCTTTTGCATTTTCAAATCAAAACATTTTTCGCATTTTCAAAACAAACCACCTTTTGCATTTTCAAAGCAAACCACCTTTTGCATTTTCAAAGCAAAAAACACCTTTTCATTTTCAAAACAAACATCTTTTGTATTTTCAAAACAAACCACCTTTTGCATTATCAAAGCAAACGACCTGTTGCATTTTCAAAACAAAACACCTTTTCCATTTTCAAATCAAACCACCATTTGCATTTTCAAAGCAAATCTTTTTGTATATTCAAAGCAAACCATCTTTTGCATTTTCAAAGCAAACCACCTTTTGCATTTTCAAAGCAAACCACATTTAGCATTTTCGAAGCAAACCACCTTTTGCATTTTCAAAACAAACCACCTTCTGCATTTTTAAAACAAACGACCTTTTGTATTTTCAAAGCAAACCACCTTTTGCATTTTCAATGCAAACCAGCAAACCAACTTTTGCATTTTTAAAGCAAACCACCTTTTGCATTTTCAAAGCAAACCTTTTGCATTTTCAAAGCAAACCACCTTTTGCATTATCAAAGCAAACGACCTGTTGCGTTTTCAAAGCAAAACACCTTTTCCATTTTCAAAGCAAACCACCATATGCATTTTCAAAGCAAACTTTTTTGCATTTTCAAAGCAAACCATCTTTTGCATTTTCTAAGCAAACCACATTATGCATTTTCAAAGCAAACCACCTTCTGCATTTTCAAAACGAACCACCCTTTCCATTTTCAAAGCAAACCACCTTTTGCATTTTCAAATCAAAACATTTTTCGCATTTTCAAAACAAACCACCTTTTGCATTTTCAAAGCAAACCACCTTTTGCATTTTCAAAGCAAAAAACACCTTTTCATTTTCAAAACAAACATCTTTTGTATTTTCAAAACAAACCACCTTTTGCATTATCAAAGCAAACGACCTGTTGAATTTTCAAAGCAAAACACATTTTCCATTTTCAAATCAAACCACCATTTGCATCTTCAAAGCAAACCTTTTTGTATATTCAAAGCAAACCATCTTTTGCATTTTCAAAGCAAACCACCTTTTGCACTTTCAAAGCAAATCACCTTTTGCATTTTAAAAGCAAAGCACCTTTTGTATTTTCAAAGCAAATCACCTTTTGAATACTCAAAGCAAACCACCTTTTGCATTTTCAAAGCAAACCACCTTCTGCATTTTTAAAACAAACCACCTTTTGCATTTTCAAAGCAAACCACCTTTTGCATTTTCAAAGCAAACCTCTTTTTGCATTTTCAAAGCAAACCACCTATTGCATTTTCAAAGCAAACCACCTACTGCATTTTAAAAGCAAACCTTTTTGCATTTTCAAAGCAATCCACCTTTTGCATTTTCAAAGCAAACAACCTTTTCAAAGCAAACCACCTTTTGCATTTTCAAAGCAAACGAACTTTTTCATTTTCAAAGCAAACTTCCTTTTCTATTTTCAAAGCAAACCACCATTTGCATTTTCAAAGCACATCACCTTTTCCGTTTTCAAAGTAAACCACCTTTTGCATTTTCAATGCAAACCAGCAAGCCACCTTTTCCATTTTCAAAGCAAACCACCTTTTCCATTTTCAAAGCAAACCACCTACTGCATTTTAAAAGCAAACATTATTGCATTTTCAAAGCAAACCACCTTTTGCATTTTCAAAACAAACCACCTTCTGGATTTTCAAAACAAACCACCTTTTGCATTTTCAAAGCAAACCACGTTTTGCAATTTCAAAGCAAACCACCTTTTCCATTTTCAAAGCAAACCACCTTTTGCATTTTCAAAGCAAACCACCTTTAGCATTTTCAAAGCAAATCACCTTTTGCATTTTAAAAGCAAACCACCTTTTGCATTTTCAAAGCAAACCACATTTTGCATATTAAAAGCAAGCCTCCTTTTGCATTTTCAAAGCAAACTACCTTTTGTATTTTCAAAGCAAACCACTTTTCTCATTTTCAAAACAAACCACTTTTTGCAATTTCAAAGCAAACCACCTTTTGCATTTTCAAAGCAAACCACCTTTTCCATTTTCAAAGCAAACCACCTACTGCATTTTAAAAGCAAACCTTTTTGCATTTTCAAAGCAATCCACCTTTTGCATTTTCAAAGCAAATACCTTTTCAAAGCAAACAAACTTTTCAAAGCAAACTACCTTTTGCATTTTCAAAGCAAACGAACTTTTACATTTTCAAAGCAAACTTCCTTTTCTATTTTCAAAGCAAACCACCATTTGCATTTTCAAAGCACATCGCCTTTTCTATTTTCAAAGTAAACCACCTTTTGCATTTTCAATGCAAACCAGCAAACCAACTTTTGCATTTTCAAAGCAAACCACCTTTTGCATTTTAATAGTAAACCACCTTTTACATTTTCAAAGCAAACAACCATTTGCATATTAAAAGCAAGCCACCTTTTGCATTTTCAAAGCAAACCACCTTTTGTATTTTCAAAGCAAACCTCGTTTTGCATTTTCAAAGCAAACCACTTTTTGCAATTTCAAAGCAAACCACCTTTTGCATTTTCAAAGCAAACCAACGTTTCCATTTTCAAAGCAAACCACCCACTGCATTTTCAAAGCAAACCTTTTTGCATTTTGAAAGCAATCCACCTTTTGCATTTTAAAAGCAAATCACCTTTTCAAAGCAAACAACCTTTTCAAAGCATTCCACCTTTTGCAATTTCAAAGCAAACCACCTTTTGCAGTTTCAAAGCGAACCACTTTTTGCATTTTCAAAGCAAACCACCTTTTGCATTTTCAAAGCAAACCACTTTTTGTATTTTCAAAGCAAACCACATTTAGCATTTTCAAAGCAAACCACCTTTTGCACTTTCAAAGCAAACGACCTTTTGCACTTTCAAAGCAAACTACCTTTTGCATTTTCAAAGTAAACCACCTTTTCCATTTTCAAAGCAAACCACCATTTGCATTTTCAAAGCACATCACCTTTCCCATTTTCAAAGTAAACCACCTTTTGCATTTACAATGCAAACCAGCAAACCAACTTTTGCATTTTCAAAGCAAACGACCTTATACATTTTCAAAGCAAACCACTTTAGCATTTTCAAAGCAAACCACTTTTTGCAATTTCAAAACAAGCCACCTTTTCCATTTTCAAAGCAAACCACCTTTTTTCCATTTTCAAAGCAAACCACCTACTGCATTTTAAAAGCAAACATTATTGCATTTTCA
This sequence comes from Malacoraja senta, assembly GCA_038087875.1. Lineage (NCBI taxonomy): Eukaryota > Metazoa > Chordata > Chondrichthyes > Rajiformes > Rajidae > Malacoraja > Malacoraja senta. The sequence continues at coordinate 159,600 of JAXLNO010000986.1, forward strand.
AAGCATACCACCATTTCCATTTTCAAAGCAAACCAGCTTTTGTATTTTCAAAGTAAATCTCCTTTTGCATTTCCTAAGCAAACCACCTTTTCAAAGTAAACCACCTTTTGCATTTTCAAAGCAAACGACCATTTGCATTTTCAAAGCAAACCACCTTCTGTATTTTCAAAGCAAACCACCTTTTGCACTTTCAAAGCAAACGACCTTTTGCATTTTCAAAGTAAATCACCTTTTCCATTTTCAAAGCAAACCACCATTTGCATTTTCAAAGCACATCACGTTTCCCATTTTCAAAGTAAACCACCTTTTGCATTTTCAATGCAAACCAGCAAACCAACTTTTGCATTTTCAAAGCAAACGACCGTTTAAATTTTCAAAGCAAACGACCTTTTGCAATTTCAAAGCAAACCACCTTTTGCATTTTCAAAGCAAACCACTTTTTGTAATTTTTATACCAAACCACCTTTTGCATTTTCAAAGCAAACCACGTTTTCCATTTTCAACGCAAACCACCATTTGCATTTTCAAAGCAAACCACCTTTTGCATTTTAAAAGCAAACCACCTTTTGCATTTTCAAACCAAACCAGATTTTGTATTTTCAAAGCAAACCACCTTTTCCATTTTCAAAGCAAACCACTTTTTGCAATTTCAAACCAAACCACCATTTGCCTTTTCAAAGCATACACATTTTCCATTTTCAAAGCAAACCACCTACTGCATTTTAAAAGCAAACCTTTTTGCATTTTCAAAGCAAACCACCTTTTGCATTTTCAAAGCAAACCACCTTTTGTATTTTAAAAGCAAACCATCTTTTGCATTTTCAAATCAAACCACCTTTTCAAAGCAAACCACCTTTTGGAATTTCATGGCAAAACACCATTGCATTTTCAAAGCAAACCACCATTTGCATTTTCAAAGCAAACCACCTTATGCATTTTCAAAGCAAACTACATTATGCATTTTCAAAGCAAACCACCTTTTGCACTTTCAAAGCCAACGACCTTTTGCATTTTCAAAGCAAACCACCTTTTGCATTTTCAAAGCAAACCATCATTTGCATTTTAAATGCAAACCACCTTTTGCATTTTCAAAGCAAACCACCTTTAGCATATGCAAAAATGTAGTTCGCTTTGAAAATGCAAAAGGTGGTTTGCTATGAAATTGCAAAAGGTGGTTTCCTTTAAAAATGCAAAAGTTGGTTTGCTTTGAAAATGCAAAAGGTGCTTTGCTTTGAAAAGGTTGTTCAAAGCAAACCACCTTTTCAAAGCAAACAACCTTTTCAAAGCAAACCACCTTTTGCATTTTCAAAGCAAACGAACTTTTACATTTTCAAAGCAAACTTCCTTTTATATTTTCAAAGCAAACCACCATTTGCATTTTCAAAGCACATCACCTTTTCTATTTTCAAAGTAAACCACCTTTTGCATTTTCAATGCAAACCAGCAAACCAACTTTTGCATTTTCAAAGCAAACCACCTTTTGCATATTAAAAGCAAGCCACCTTTTGCATTTTCAAAGCAAACCACCTTTTGTATTTTCAAAGCAAACCTCCTTTTGCATTTTCAAAGCAAACCACTTTTTGCAATTTCAAAGCAAACCACCTTTTGCATTTTCAAAGCAAAGCAACGTTTCCATTTTCAAAGCAAACCACCAACTGCATTTTAAAAGCAAACCTTTTTGCATTTTCAAAGCAATCCACCTTTTGCATTTTAAAAGCAAATCACCTTTTCAAAGCAAACAACCTTTTCAAAGCATTCCACCTTTTGCATTTTCAAAGCAAACCACCTTTATGCATTTTTAAAGCAAAACACCTTTTGCAATTTCAAAGCAAACCACCTTTTGCAGTTTCAAAGCGAACCACTTTTTGCATTTTCAAAGCAAACCACCTTTTGCATTTTCAAAGCAAATCACTTTTTGCATTTTTAAAAGCAAACCACATTTAGCATTTTCAAAGCAAACCACCTTTTGCACTTTCAAAGTAAACCACCTTTTCCATTTTCAAAGCAAACCACCATTTGCATTTTCAAAGCACATCACCTTTCCCATTTTCAAAGTAAACCACCTTTTGCATTTTCAATGCAAACCAGCAAACCAACTTTTGCATTTTCAAAGCAAACGACCTTTTAAATTTTCAAAGCAAACCACTTTTGCATTTTCAAAGCAAACCACTTTTTGCAATTTCAAAACAAGCAACCTTTTCCATTTTCAAAGCAAACCACCTTTTCCATTTTCAAAGCAAACCACCTACTGCATTTTAAAAGCAAACATTATTGCATTTTCAAAGCAAACCACCATTTCCATTTTCAAAGCAAACCAGCTTTTGTATTTTCAAAGCAAATCTCCTTTTGCATTTTCTAAGCAAACCACCTTTTGCATTTTCAAAGCAAACCACCTTTTGCATTTTCAAAACAAACCACCTTCTGGATTTTCAAAACAAACCACCTTTTGCATTTTCAAAGCAAACCACGTTTTGCAATTTCAAAGCAAACCACCTTTTCAAAGTAAACCACCTTTTGCATTTTCAAAGCAAACCACTTTTTGCATTTTCAAAGCAAACCACATTTAGCATTTTCAAAGCAAACCACCTTCTGCATTTTCAAAGCAAACCACCTTTTGCACTTTCAAAGCAAACGACCTTTTGCATTTTCAAAGTAAACCACCTTTTCCATTTTCAAAGCAAACCACCATTTGCATTTTCAAAGCACATCACGTTTTCCGTTTTCAAAGTAAACCACCTTTTGCATTTTCAATGCAAACCAGCAAACCAACTTTTGCATTTTCAAAGCAAACCACTTTTTGTAATTTTTATACCAAACCACCTTTTGCATTTTCAAAGCAAACCACGTTTTCCATTTTCAACGCAAACCACCATTTGCATTTTCAAAGCAAACCACCTTTTGTATTTTAAAAGCAAACCATCTTTTGCATTTTCAAAGCAAACCACCTTTTCAAAGCCAACCACCTTTTGCAATTTCATGGCAAAACACCATTGCATTTTCAAAGCAAACCACCTTTTGCATTTTCAAAGCAAACCACCATTTGCATTTTAAAAGCAAACCACCTTTTGCATTTTCAAAGCAAACCACCTTTAGCATATGCAAAAAAGTAGTTCGCTTAGAAAATGCAAAAGGTGGTTTGCTATGAAATTGCAAAAGGTGGTTTTCTTTAAAAATGCAAAAGGTGGTTTGCTTTGAAAATGCAAAAGGTGCTTTGCTTTGAAAAGGTTGTTTGCTTTGAAAAGGTGGTTTGCTTTGAAAATGCAAAAGGTGGATTGCTTTGAAAATGCAAAAAAGGTTTGCTTTTAAAATGCAGTACGTGGTTTACTTTGAAAATGGAAATGGTGGTTTGCTTTGAAAATGCAAAAGGTGGTTTGCTTTGAAATTGCAAAAAGTGGTTTGCTTTGAAAATGAGAAAAGTGGTTTGCTTTCAAAATACAAAAGGTAGTTTGCTTTGAAAATGCAAAAGGTGGCTTGCTTTTAATATGCAAAAGGTGGTTTGCTTTGAAAATGCAAAAGGTGGTTTGCATTTAAAATGCAAAAGGTGATTTGCTTTGAAAATGCTAAAGGTGGTTTGCTTTGAAAATGCAAAAGGTGGTTTGCTTTGAAAAGGTGGTTTGCTTTGAAAATGCAAAAGGTGGTTTGCTTTGAAATTGCAAAACGTGGTTTGCTTTGAAAATGCAAAAGGTGGTTTGTTTTGAAAATCCAGAAGGTGGTTTGTTTTGAAAATGCAAAAGGTGGTTTGCTTTGAAAATGCAAAAGGTGGTTTGGTTGAAAATGCAAAAGGAGATTTGCTTTGAAAATACAAAAGCTGGTTTGCTTTGAAAATGGAAAAGGTGGTTTGCTTTGAAAATTCAAAAAGGTTTGCTTTTCAAATGCAGTAGGTGGTTTGCTTTGAAAATGCAAAAGGTGGCTTGTTTTGAAATTGCAAAAAGTGGTTTGCTTTGAAAATGCAAAAGTGGTTTGCTTTGCAAATACAAAAGGTGGTTTGCTTTGAAAATGCAAATGGTGGTTTGCTTTGAAAACGCAAAAGGTGGTTTGCTTTGAAAATGCAAAAGGTCGTTGGCTTTGAAAGTGCAAAAGGTGGTTTGCTTTGACATGCATAATGTAGTTTGCTTTGAAAATGCATGAGGTGGTTTGCTTTGAAAATGCAAAAGGTGGTTTGCTTTGAAAATGCAAAAGGTCGTTGGCTTTGAAAGTGCAAAAGGTGGTTTGCTTTGACATGCATAATGTAGTTTGCTTTGAAAATGCATAAGGTGGTTTGCTTTGAAAATGCAAAAGGTGGTTTGCTTTGAAAATGCAATGGTGGTTTGCAATGAAATTGCAAAAGGTGGTTTGCTTTGAAAAGGTGGTTTGCTTTGAAAATGCAAAAGATGGTTTGCTTTGAAAATACAAAAGGTGGTTTGCTTTGAAAATGCAAAAGGTGGTTTGCATTGAAAATGCAAAAAGGTTTGTTTTTAAAATACAGTAGGTGGTTTGCTTTGAAAATGGGAAAGTTGGTTTGCTTCGAAAATGCAAAAGGCGGTTTGCTTTGAAAATGCAAATGGTGGTTTGCTTTGAAAATGGAAAACGTGGTTTGCTTTGAAAATGCAAAAGGTGGTTTGGTATCAAAATTACAAAAAGTGGTTTGCTTTTCAAAGCAAACCACCTTTTGTATTTTCAAAGCAAATCACCTTTTGCATTTTCTAAGCAAACCACCTTTTGCATTTTCAAAGACAACCACCTTTTCCATTTTCAAAATTAACCACCTTCTGCATTTTCAAAACAAACCACCTTTTGCATTTTCAAAGCAAACCACGTTTTGCAATTTCAAAGCAAACCACCTTTTGCATTTTCAAATCAAACCACCTTTTCAAAGCAAACTTCCTTTCGCATTTTCAAAGCAAACCACCTTTAGCATTTTCAAAGCAAATCACCTTTTGGATATTAATAGCAAACCACCTTTTGCATTTTGAAAGCGAACTACTTTTTGCATTTTCAAAGCAAACCACCTTTTGCATTTTCAAAGCAAACCACTTTTTGCAGTTTCAAAGCAAACCAGATTTCGCATTTTCAAAGCAAACGAACTTTTACATTTTCAAAGCAAACTTCCTTTTCTATTTTCAAAGCAAACAACAATTTGCATTTTCAAAGCACATCACCTGTTCCATTTTCAAAGTAAACCACCTTTTGCATTTTCAATGCAAACCAGCAAACCAACTTTTGCATTTTCAATGCAAACCACCTTTTGGATTTTAATAGTAAACCACCTTTTGCATTTTCAAAGCAAACAACCTTTTGCATATTAAAAGCAAACCAACTTTTCCATTTTCAAAGCAAACCACCTACTGCATTTTAAAAGCAAACCTTTTTGCATTTTCAAAGCAATCCACCTTTTGCATTTTCAAAGCAAATCACCTTTTCAAAGCAAACAACCTTTTCAAAGCAAACCACCTTTTGCATTTTCAAAGCAAACCACCTTTATGCATTTTTGAAGCAAACCACCATTTGCAATTTCAAAGCACATCACCTTTTCCATTTTCAAAGTAAACCACCTTTGCATTTTCAATGCAAACCAGCAAACCACCTTTTGCATTTTCAAAGCAAACCACCTTTTCCATTTTCAAAGCAAACGACCTTTTATATTTTCAAAGCAAACCACCTTTTCCATTTTCAAAGCAAACCACCATTTGCATTTTCAAAGCACATCACCTTTTACATTTGCAAAGTAAACCACCTTTTGCATTTTCAATGCAAACCAGCAAACCAACTTTTGCATTTTCAAAGCAAACGACATTTTAAATTTTCAAAGCAAACGACCTTTTTCATTTTCAAAGCAAACCACCTTTTGCATTTTCAAAGAGAACGACCTTTTCCATTTTCAAAATTAACCACCTTCTGCATTTACAAAACAAACCACCTTTTGCATTTTCAAAGCAAACCACGTTTTGCAATTTCAAAGCAAACCACCTTTTGCATTTTCAAATCAAACCACCTTTTCAAAGCAAACCACCTTTTGCATTTTCAAAGCGAACTACTTTTTGCATTTTGAAAGCAAACCACCTTTTGCATTTTCAAAGCAAACCACCTTTTGCACTTTCAAAGCAAACCAGCAAACCAACTTTTGCATTTTCAAAGCAAACCACCTTTTGGATTTTAATAGTAAACCACCTCTTGCATTTTCAAAGCAAACCACTTTTTGCATTTTCAAAGCAAACCAGATTTATCATTTTCAAAGCAAACCACCTTTTGCACTTTCAAAGCAAACCAGCAAACCAACTTTTGCATTTTCAAAGCAAACCACCTTTTGGATTTTAATAGTAAACCACCTCTTGCATTTTCAAAGCAAACAACCTTTTGCATATTAAAAGCAAGCCACCTTTTGCATTTTCAAAGCAAACCACTTTTTGCAATTTCAAAGCAAACCACCTTTTGCATTTTCAAAGCAATCCAACTTTTCCATTTTCAAAGCAAACCACCTACTGCATTTTAAAAGCAAACCTTTTTGCCTTTTCAAAGCAATCCACCTTTTGCATTTTCAAAGCAAATCACCTTTTCAAAGCAAACCACGTTTTACATTTTCAAAGCAAACCACCTTCTGCATTTTCAAAGCAAACCACCTTTTGCACTTTCAAAGCAAACGACCATTTGCATTTTCAAAGCAAACCACCTTTTCCATTTTCAAAGCAAACCACCATTTGCAATTTCAAAGCACATCACCTTTTCCATTTTCAAAGTAAACCACCTTTGCATTTTCAATGCAAACCAGCAAACCACCTTTTGCATTTTCAAAGCAAACCACCTTTTCCATTTTCAAAGCAAACGACCTTTTATATTTTCAAAGCAAACCACCTTTTCCATTTTCAAAGCAAACCACCATTTGCATTTTCAAAGCACATCACCTTTTACATTTGCAAAGTAAACCACCTTTTGCATTTTCAATGCAAACCAGCAAACCAACTTTTGCATTTTCAAAGCAAACGACATTTTAAATTTTCAAAGCAAACGACCTTTTTCATTTTCAAAGCAAACCACCTTTTGCATTTTCAAAGAGAACGACCTTTTCCATTTTCAAAATTAACCACCTTCTGCATTTACAAAACAAACCACCTTTTGCATTTTCAAAGCAAACCACGTTTTGCAATTTCAAAGCAAACCACCTTTTGCATTTTCAAATCAAACCACCTTTTCAAAGCAAACCACCTTTTGCATTTTCAAAGCGAACTACTTTTTGCATTTTGAAAGCAAACCACCTTTTGCATTTTCAAAGCAAACCACCTTTTGCACTTTCAAAGCAAACCAGCAAACCAACTTTTGCATTTTCAAAGCAAACCACCTTTTGGATTTTAATAGTAAACCACCTCTTGCATTTTCAAAGCAAACCACTTTTTGCATTTTCAAAGCAAACCAGCTTTATCATTTTCAAAGCAAACCACCTTTTGCACTTTCAAAGCAAACCAGCAAACCAACTTTTGCATTTTCAAAGCAAACCACCTTTTGGATTTTAATAGTAAACCACCTCTTGCATTTTCAAAGCAAACAACCTTTTGCATATTAAAAGCAAGCCACCTTTTGCATTTTCAAAGCAAACCACTTTTTGCAATTTCAAAGCAAACCACCTTTTGCATTTTCAAAGCAAACCAACTTTTCCATTTTCAAAGCAAACCACCTACTGCATTTTAAAAGCAAACCTTTTTGCATTTTCAAAGCAATCCACCTTTTGCATTTTCAAAGCAAATCACCTTTTCAAAGCAAACCACGTTTTACATTTTCAAAGCAAACCACCTTCTGCATTTTCAAAGCAAACCACCTTTTGCACTTTCAAAGCAAACGACCATTTGCATTTTCAAAGCAAACCACCTTTTCCATTTTCAAAGCAAACCACCATTTGCATTTTCAAAGCACATCACCTTTTCCATTTTCAAAGTAAACCACCTTTTGCATTTTTAATGCAAACCAGCAAACCACCTCTTGCATTTTCAAAGCAAACCACCTTTTCCATTTTCAAAGCAAACGACCTTTTAAATTTTCAAAGCAAACCACCTTTTCCATTTTCAAAGCAAACCACCATTTGCATTTTCAAAGCACATCACCGTTTCCATTTTCAAAGTAAACCACCTTTTGCATTTTCAATGCAAACCAGCAAACCAACTTTTGCATTTTCAAAACAAACGACCTTTAAAATTTTCAAAGCAAACCACCTTTTCCATTTTCAAAGCAAACCACTTTTTGTCATTTTTATACCAAACCACCTTTTGCATTTTCAAAGCAAACCACGTTTTCCATTTTCAAAGCAAACCACCATTTGCATTTTCAAAGCAAACCACCTTTTGCATTTTAAAAGCAAACCACCTTTTGCATTTTCAAAGCAAACCACATTTTGTATTTTCAAAGCAAACCACATTTTCCATTTTCAAAGCAAACCACTTTTTGCAATTTCAAAGCAAACCACCTTTTGCATTTTCAAAGCATACACATTTTCCATTTTCAGAGCAAACCACCTACTGCATTTTAAAAGCAAACCCTTTTGCATTTTCAAAGCAAACCACGTTTTGCATTTTCAAAGAAATCCACCTTTTGCATTTTCAAAGCATACACATTTTCCATTTTCAAAGCAAACCAACATTTGCCCTTCAAAGCAAACCACTATTTGCATTTTCGAAGCAAACCCTTTGCATTTTCAAAGCAACCCTTTTGCATTTTCAAAACAAACCACCTTTTTCATTTTCAAAGCAAACCACATTATGCATTTTCAAAGCAAACCACCTTTTCAAAGCAAACCACCTTTTGCTTTTTCAAAGCAAACCACCTTTTGGATTTTCAAAGCAAACTACCTTTTGCATTTTCAAAGCAAATCACCTTTTGCATATTAAAAGCAAGCCACCTTTTGCATTTTCAAAGCAAACCACCTTTTGCATTTTCAAAGCAAACCACTTTTTGGCATTTTTATACCGAACCACCCTTTGCATTTTCAAAGCAAACCACCTTTTCCATTTTCAAAGCAAACCACCTATTACATTTTAAAAGCAAACCTTTTTGCATTTTCAAAGCAAACCACCTTTTGCATTTTCAAAGCAAACCACCTTTTGCATTTTCAAAGCAGACCACCTTTTGCAATTTCAAAGCAAACGACCTTTTGCATTTTCAAAGCAAACCAACTTTTCCATTTTCAAAGCAAACCACCATTTGCATTTTAAATGCAAATCACCTTTTGCATTTTCAAAACAAACGACCTTTTGCATTTTCAAAGCAAACCACATTTTGCATTTTCAAAGCAAACCACCTTTTTCATTTTCAAAGCATACCACCTTTTGCATTTTCATAGCAAACCACCTTTTGCATTTTCAAAGAAAACGACCTTTTGCATTTTCAAAGCAAATCTCCTTTTGCATTTCCATTGAAAACCAGATTTTGAATTTTCAATGCAAACCAACAAACCATCTTTTGCATTTTCAAAGAAACGACCTTTTGCATTTTCAAAGCAAACGACCTTTTGCATTTTCAAAGCAAACCACCTTTTCCATTTTCAAAGCAAACCACCATTTGCATTTTGAAAGCACATCACCTTTAAAAAATGTTAAGCAAACCTCTTTTTCCATTTTCAAAGCAATCCACCTTTTGCATTTCAAAGCAATGCACCTTTTGCATTTTCAAAGCAAACCACCTATTCAAAGCAAGCCACCTTTTGCATTTTCAAAGCAAATCTCCTTTTTCATTTTCAAAACAAACGACCTTTTGCATTTTCAAAGCAAACCACATTTTGCATTTTCAAAGCAAACCAACTTTTTGCATTTTTATAGCAAACCACATTTCCCATTTTGAAAGCAAACCAACATTTGCCCTTCAAAGCAAACCACTATTTGCATTTTCGAAGCAAACCCTTTGCATTTTCAAAGCAAACCTTTTGCATTTCAAAACAAACCACCTTTTTCATTTTCAAAGCATACCACCTTTTGCATTTTCATAGCAAACCACCTTTTGCATTTTCAAAGAAAACCACCTTTTGCATTTTCAAAGCAAACCTCCTTTTGCATTTCCATTGAAATCTAGATTTTGCATTTTCAATGCAAACCCGCAAACCATCTTATGCATTTTCAAAGAAACGACCTTTTGCATTTTCAAAGCAAACGACCTTTTGCATTTTCAAAGCAAACCACCTTTTCCATTTTAAAAGCAAACCACCATTTGCATTTTCAAAGCACATCACCTTTTCCATTTTCAAAGTAAACCACCTTTTGCATTTTCAATGCAAACGACCTTTTAAATTATCAAAGCAAACGACCTTTTGGATTTTCAAAGCAAACCACCTGTTGCATTTTCAAAGCAAACCACTTTTTTATAATTTTTATACCAAACCCCCTTTTGCATTTTCAAAGTAAACCACGTTTTCCATTTTCAAAGCAAACCACCATTTGCATTTTCAAAGCAAACCACCTTTTGCATTCTAAAAGCAAACCACCTTTTCCATTTTCAAAGCAAACCACATTTTGTATTTTCAAAGCAAACCACCTTTTCCATTTTCAAAGCAAACCACTTGTTGCAATTTCAAAGAAACCACCTTTTGCATTTTCATAGCATACACATTTTACATTTTCAAAGCAAACCAACATTTGCCCTTCAAAGCAAACCACTATTTGCATTTTCGAAGCAAACCCTTTGCATTTTCAAAGCAAACCTTTTGCATTTTCAAAACAAACCCTTTTTCATTTTCAAAGCATAACACCTTTTGCATTTTCATAGCAAACCACCTTTTGCATTTTCAAAGAAAACCACCTTTTGCATTTTCAAAGCAAACCACCTTTTGCATTTCCATTGAAAACTAGCTTTTGCATTTTCAATGCAAACCAGCAAACCACCTTTTGCATTTTCAAAGAAACGACCTTTTGCATTTTCAAAGCAAACGACCTTTAGCATTTTCAAAGCAAACCACCTTTTCCATTTTCAAAGCAAACCACCATTTTCATTTTCAAAGCACATCACCTTTTCCATTTTCAAAGTAAACCACCTTTTGCATTTTCAATGCAAACCAGCAAACCGACTTTTCCATTTTCAAAGCAAACGACATTTTAATTTTTTAAAGCAAACGACCTTTTGCATTTTCAAAGCAAACCACCTGTTGCATTTTCAAAGCAAACCACTTTTTGTAATTTTTATACCAAACCACCTTTTGCATTTTCAAAGCAAACCACGTTTTCCATTTTGAAAGCAAACCACCATTTGCATTTTCAAAGCAAACCACCTTTTGCATTTTAAAAGCAAACCACCTTTTCCATTTTCAAAGCAAACCACATTTTGTATTTTCAAAGCAAACCACCTTTTCCATTTTCAAAGCAAACCACTTTTTGCAATTTCAAAGCAAACCACCTTTTGCATTTTCAAAGCATACACATTTTCCATTTTCAAAGCAAACCAAAATTTGCCCTTCAAAGCAAACCACTATTTGCATTTTCGAAGCAAACCCTTTGCATTTTCAAAGCAAACCTCTTGCATTTTCAAAACAAACCACCTTTTTCATTTTCAAAGCATACCACCTTTTGCATTTTCATAGCAAACCATCTTTTGCATTTTCAAAGAAAACCACCTTTTGCATTTTCAAAGCAAATCACCTTTTGCATTTCCATTGAAAACTAGCTTTTGCATTTTCAATGCAAACCAGCAAACCACCTTTTGCATTTTCAAAGAAACGACCTTTTGCATTTTCAAAGCAAACGACCTTTTGCATTTTCAAAGCAAACCACCGTTTCCATTTTCAAAGCAAACCACCATTTGCATTTTCAAAGCACATCAACTTTTCCATTTTCAAAGTAAACCACCTTTTGCATTTTCCATGCAAACCAGCAAAGCAACTTTTGCATTTTCAAAGCAAACGACGTTTTAAATTTTCAAAGCAAACGACCTTTTGCATTTTCAAAGCAAACCACCTTTTGCATTTTCAAAGCAAACCATTTTTTGTAATTTTTATACCAAACCACCTTTTGAATTTTCAAAGCAAACCACGTTTTCCATTTTCAAAGCAAACCACCATTTGCATTTTCAAAGCAAACCACCTTTTGCATTTTCAAAGCAAACCACCTTTTGCATTTTCAAAGCAAACCACATTTTGTATTTTCAAAGCAAATCACCTTTACCATTTTCAAAGCAAACCACTTTTTGCAATTTCAAAGCAAACCACCTTTTGCATTTCCAAAGCATACACATTTTCCATTTTCAAAGCAAACCACCTACTGCATTTTAAAAGCAAACCTTTTTGCATTTTCAAAGCAAACCACCTTTTACATTTTCAAAGAAATCAACCTTTTGCATTTTCAAAGCAAAACAACTTTTCCATTTTCAAAGCAAACCACCTTTTGCATTTTGAAAGCAAACCTTTTTGCATTTTGAAAGAAAACAACATTTAGAAATTTCAAAGCAAACCACCTTTTGCACTTTCAAAGCCAAAGACCTTTTTCATTTTCAAAGCAAACCACATTTGGCATTTTCAAAGCAAGCCACCTTTTTCATTTTCAAACCACACCAACTTTTGCATTTTCAAAGTAAACCACCTTTTTCATTTTCAATGCAATCCAGAAAACCGTATTTGCAAAGCAAACCACCTACTGTATTTTAAAAACAAACCTTTTTGCATTTTCAATGCAAACCACCTTTTGCATTTACAAAGCAAACCACCTTATGCATTTTCAAAGCAAACCACATTATGTATTTTCAAAGCAAACCACCTTTTCAAAGCAAACCACCATTTGCTTTTTCAAAGCAAACCACCTTTTGGATTTTCAAAGCAAACTACCTTTTGCATTTTCAAAGCAAACCACCTTTTGCATTTTAATAACAACCCACCTTCTGCTTTTTCAAAACAAACCATCTTTTGCATTCTCAAAGCAAACAACCTTTTGCATTTTCAAAGCAAACCGCCTTTTGCAATTTCAAACCAAGCCACCTTTTGCATTTTCAAAGCAAACCACTATATGCATTTTCAAAGCAAACCACCATTGCTTTTTTAAAGCAAACCACCTTTTGCATTTTCAAAGCAAACCACCTTTTCCATTTTCAAAGCAAACCACCTATTACATTTTAAAAGCAAACCCTTTTGCATTTTCAAAGCAAACCACCTTTTGCATTTTCAAAGCAAACCACCTTTTGCATTTTCAAAGCAGACCACCTTTTGCAATTTCAAAGCAAACGACCTTTTGCATTTTCAAACCAAACCAACTTTTCCATTTTCAAAGCAAACCACCATTTGCATTTTGAAAGCACATCACCTTTTCCATTTTCAAAGCAAACCACCTTTTCCATTTTAAAAGCAAACCACTTTTGGGCATTTTTATACCAAACCACCCTTTGCATTTTCAAAGCAAACCACCTTTTCCGTTTTCCAAGCAAACCACCTACTACATTTTCAAAGCAAACCACCTTTTGCATTTTCAAAGCAGACCACCTTTTGCATTTTCAAAGGAAACACCTTTTCCATTTTCAAAGCAAATCACCATTTGCATTTTCAAAGCAAACCTTTTTGCATTATCAAACCAATCCACCTTTTGCATTTTCAAAGCAAACCACCTTTTCAAAGCAAACCACCTTTTCAAAGCAAACCACCTTTTGCATTTTCAAGGCAAACCACCTTTTGCATTTTTACAGCAAACCACCTTTTGCAATTTCAAAGCAAACCTTACCTTTTGCATTTTCAAAGCGAACCATTTTTGCATTTTCAAAGCAAACCACTTTTTGCATTTTCAAAGCAACCGCACTTGCCTTTGCATTTTCAAAGCACCCTCACTTGCCTTTGCATTTTCAAAGCAAACCACCTTATGCATTTTCAAAGCAAACCACCTTTTGCATTTTCAAAGCAAAAAACACCTTTTCATTTTCGAAACAAACATCTTTTGTATTTTCAAAACAAACCACCTTTTGCATTATCAAAGCAAACGACCTGCTGCGTTTTCAAAGCAAAACACCTTTTCCATTTTCAAAGCAAACCACCATATGTATTTTCAAAGCAAACTTTTTTGCATTTTCAAAGCAAACCATCTTTTGCATTTTCTAAGCAAACCACATTATGCATTTTCAAAGCAAACCACCTTTTGCATTTTCAAAGCAACCCACCTTTTGCATTTTCAAACCAAACCACCTTTTGCATTTTCCAAACAAACCACCTTTTGCATTTTCAAAGCAAACAACATTTGGCATTTTCAAAGCAAACCACCTTTTGCATTTTCAAAACAAACCACCTTCTGCATTTTCAAAACGAACCACCCTTTCCATTTTCAAAGCAAACCACCTTTTGCATTTTCAAATCAAAACATTTTTCGCATTTTCAAAACAAACCACCTTTTGCATTTTCAAAGCAAACCACCTTTTGCATTTTCAAAGCAAAAAACACATTTTCATTTTCAAAACAAACATCTTTTGTATTTTCAAAATAAACCATCCTTTGCATTATCAAAGCAAACGACCTGTTGCATTTTCAAAGCAAAACACCTTTTCCATTTTCAAATCAAACCACCATTTGCATTTTCAAAGCAAACCTTTTTGTATATTCAAAGCAAACCATCTTTTGCATTTTCAAAGCAAGCCACCTTTTGCATTTTCAAAGCAAACCACATTTAGCATTTTCGAAGCAAACCACCTTTTGCATTTTCAAAACAAACCACCTTCTGCATTTTTAAAACAAACGACCTTTTGCATTTTCAAAGCAAACCACCTTTTGCATTTTCAATGCAAACCAGCAAACCAACTTTTGCATTTTCAAAGCAAACCACCTTTTGCATTTTCAAAGCAAACCCTTTTGCATTTTCAAAGCAAACCACCTTTTGCATTATCCAAGCAAACGACCTGTTGCGTTTTCAAAGCAAAACACCTTTTCCATTTTCAAAGCAAACCACCATATGCATTTTCAAAGCAAACTTTTTTTGCATTTTCAAAGCAAACCATCTTTTGCATTTTCTAAGCAAACCACATTATGCATTTTCAAAGCAAACCACCTTTTGCATATTCAAAGCAACCCACCTTTTGCATTTTCAAACCAAACCACCTTTTGCATTTTCAAAGCAAACCACCTTTTGCATTTTCAAAACAAACCACCTTCTGCATTTTAAAAACGAACCACCTTTTGCATTTTCAAAGCAACCCACCTTTTGCATTTTCAAACCAAACCATCTTTGCATTTTCAAAGCAAACCACCTTTTGCATTTTCAAAGCAAACAACCTTTGGCATTTTCAAAGCAAACCACCTTTTGCATTTTCAAAACAAACCACCTTCTGCATTTTCAAAACGAACCACCCTTTCCATTTTCAAAGCAAACCACCTTTTGCATTTTCAAATCAAAACATTTTTCGCATTTTCAAAACAAACCACCTTTTGCATTTTCAAAGCAAACCACCTTTTGCATTTTCAAAGCAAAAAACACCTTTTCATTTTCAAAACAAACATCTTTTGTATTTTCAAAACAAACCACCTTTTGCATTATCAAAGCAAACGACCTGTTGCATTTTGAAAACAAAACACCTTTTCCATTTTCAAATCAAACCACCATTTGCATTTTCAAAGCAAATCTTTTTGTATATTCAAAGCAAACCATCTTTTGCATTTTCAAAGCAAACCACCTTTTGCATTTTCAAAGCAAACCACATTTAGCATTTTCGAAGCAAACCACCTTTTGCATTTTCAAAACAAACCACCTTCTGCATTTTTAAAACAAACGACCTTTTGTATTTTCAAAGCAAACCACCTTTTGCATTTTCAATGCAAACCAGCAAACCAACTTTTGCATTTTTAAAGCAAACCACCTTTTGCATTTTCAAAGCAAACCTTTTGCATTTTCAAAGCAAACCACCTTTTGCATTATCAAAGCAAACGACCTGTTGCGTTTTCAAAGCAAAACACCTTTTCCATTTTCAAAGCAAACCACCATATGCATTTTCAAAGCAAACTTTTTTGCATTTTCAAAGCAAACCATCTTTTGCATTTTCTAAGCAAACCACATTATGCATTTTCAAAGCAAACCACCTTCTGCATTTTCAAAACGAACCACCCTTTCCATTTTCAAAGCAAACCACCTTTTGCATTTTCAAATCAAAACATTTTTCGCATTTTCAAAACAAACCACCTTTTGCATTTTCAAAGCAAACCACCTTTTGCATTTTCAAAGCAAAAAACACCTTTTCATTTTCAAAACAAACATCTTTTGTATTTTCAAAACAAACCACCTTTTGCATTATCAAAGCAAACGACCTGTTGAATTTTCAAAGCAAAACACATTTTCCATTTTCAAATCAAACCACCATTTGCATCTTCAAAGCAAACCTTTTTGTATATTCAAAGCAAACCATCTTTTGCATTTTCAAAGCAAACCACCTTTTGCACTTTCAAAGCAAATCACCTTTTGCATTTTAAAAGCAAAGCACCTTTTGTATTTTCAAAGCAAATCACCTTTTGAATACTCAAAGCAAACCACCTTTTGCATTTTCAAAGCAAACCACCTTCTGCATTTTTAAAACAAACCACCTTTTGCATTTTCAAAGCAAACCACCTTTTGCATTTTCAAAGCAAACCTCTTTTTGCATTTTCAAAGCAAACCACCTATTGCATTTTCAAAGCAAACCACCTACTGCATTTTAAAAGCAAACCTTTTTGCATTTTCAAAGCAATCCACCTTTTGCATTTTCAAAGCAAACAACCTTTTCAAAGCAAACCACCTTTTGCATTTTCAAAGCAAACGAACTTTTTCATTTTCAAAGCAAACTTCCTTTTCTATTTTCAAAGCAAACCACCATTTGCATTTTCAAAGCACATCACCTTTTCCGTTTTCAAAGTAAACCACCTTTTGCATTTTCAATGCAAACCAGCAAGCCACCTTTTCCATTTTCAAAGCAAACCACCTTTTCCATTTTCAAAGCAAACCACCTACTGCATTTTAAAAGCAAACATTATTGCATTTTCAAAGCAAACCACCTTTTGCATTTTCAAAACAAACCACCTTCTGGATTTTCAAAACAAACCACCTTTTGCATTTTCAAAGCAAACCACGTTTTGCAATTTCAAAGCAAACCACCTTTTCCATTTTCAAAGCAAACCACCTTTTGCATTTTCAAAGCAAACCACCTTTAGCATTTTCAAAACAAATCACCTTTTGCATTTTAAAAGCAAACCACCTTTTGCATTTTCAAAGCAAACCACATTTTGCATATTAAAAGCAAGCCTCCTTTTGCATTTTCAAAGCAAACTACCTTTTGTATTTTCAAAGCAAACCACTTTTCTCATTTTCAAAACAAACCACTTTTTGCAATTTCAAAGCAAACCACCTTTTGCATTTTCAAAGCAAACCACCTTTTCCATTTTCAAAGCAAACCACCTACTGCATTTTAAAAGCAAACCTTTTTGCATTTTCAAAGCAATCCACCTTTTGCATTTTCAAAGCAAATACCTTTTCAAAGCAAACAAACTTTTCAAAGCAAACTACCTTTTGCATTTTCAAAGCAAACGAACTTTTACATTTTCAAAGCAAACTTCCTTTTCTATTTTCAAAGCAAACCACCATTTGCATTTTCAAAGCACATCGCCTTTTCTATTTTCAAAGTAAACCACCTTTTGCATTTTCAATGCAAACCAGCAAACCAACTTTTGCATTTTCAAAGCAAACCACCTTTTGCATTTTAATAGTAAACCACCTTTTACATTTTCAAAGCAAACAACCATTTGCATATTAAAAGCAAGCCACCTTTTGCATTTTCAAAGCAAACCACCTTTTGTATTTTCAAAGCAAACCTCCTTTTGCATTTTCAAAGCAAACCACTTTTTGCAATTTCAAAGCAAACCACCTTTTGCATTTTCAAAGCAAACCAACGTTTCCATTTTCAAAGCAAACCACCCACTGCATTTTCAAAGCAAACCTTTTTGCATTTTGAAAGCAATCCACCTTTTGCATTTTAAAAGCAAATCACCTTTTCAAAGCAAACAACCTTTTCAAAGCATTCCACCTTTTGCAATTTCAAAGCAAACCACCTTTTGCAGTTTCAAAGCGAACCACTTTTTGCATTTTCAAAGCAAACCACCTTTTGCATTTTCAAAGCAAACCACTTTTTGTATTTTCAAAGCAAACCACATTTAGCATTTTCAAAGCAAACCACCTTTTGCACTTTCAAAGCAAACGACCTTTTGCATTTTCAAAGCAAACCACCTTCTGCATTTTCAAAGCAAACCACCTTTTGCACTTTAAATGCAAACCACCTTTTGCATTTTCAAAGCAAACCACCTTTAGCATATGCAAAAATGTAGTTCGCTTTGAAAATGCAAAAGGTGGTTTGCTATGAAATTGCAAAAGGTGGTTTCCTTTAAAAATGCAAAAGTTGGTTTGCTTTGAAAATGCAAAAGGTGCTTTGCTTTGAAAAGGTTGTTCAAAGCAAACCACCTTTTCAAAGCAAACAACCTTTTCAAAGCAAACCACCTTTTGCATTTTCAAAGCAAACGAACTTTTACATTTTCAAAGCAAACTTCCTTTTCTATTTTCAAAGCAAACCACCATTTGCATTTTCAAAGCACATCACCTTTTCTATTTTCAAAGTAAACCACCTTTTGCATTTTCAATGCAAACCAGCACACCAACTTTTGCATTTTCAAAGCAAACCACCTTTTGCATTTTAATAGTAAACCACCTTTTACATTTTCAAAGCAAACAAGCGTTTGCATATTAAAAGCAAGGCACCTTTTGCATTTTCAAAGCAAACCACCTTTTGTATTTTCAAAGCAAACCTCCTTTTGCATTTTCAAAGCAAACCACTTTTTGCAATTTCAAAGCAAACCACCTTTTGCATTTTCAAAGCAAAGCAACGTTTCCATTTTCAAAGCAAACCACCAACTGCATTTTAAAAGCAAACCTTTTTGCATTTTCAAAGCAATCCACCTTTTGCATTTTAAAAGCAAATCACCTTTTCAAAGCAAACAACCTTTTCAAAGCATTCCACCTTTTGCATTTTCAAAGCAAACCACCTTTATGCATTTTTAAAGCAAAACACCTTTTGCAATTTCAAAGCAAACCACCTTTTGCAGTTTCAAAGCGAACCACTTTTTGCATTTTCAAAGCAAACCACCTTTTGCATTTTCAAAGCAAATCACTTTTTGCATTTTAAAAGCAAACCACATTTAGCATTTTCAAAGCAAACCACCTTTTGCACTTTCAAAGTAAACCACCTTTTCCATTTTCAAAGCAAACCACCATTTGCATTTTCAAAGCACATCACCTTTCCCATTTTCAAAGTAAACCACCTTTTGCATTTTCAAAGCAAACGACCTTTTAAATTTTCAAAGCAAACCACTTTTGCATTTTCAAAGCAAACCACTTTTTGCAATTTCAAAACAAGCAACCTTTTCCATTTTCAAAGCAAACCACCTTTTCCATTTTCAAAGCAAACCACCTACTGCATTTTAAAAGCAAACATTATTGCATTTTCAAAGCAAACCACCATTTCCATTTTCAAAGCAAACCAGCTTTTGTATTTTCAAAGCAAATCTCCTTTTGCATTTTCTAAGCAAACCACCTTTTGCATTTTCAAAGCAAACCACCTTCTGGATTTTCAAAACAAACCACCTTTTGCATTTTCAAAGCAAACCACGTTTTGCAATTTCAAAGCAAACCACCTTTTCAAAGTAAACCACCTTTTGCATTTTCAAAGCAAACCACTTTTTGCATTTTCAAAGCAAACCACATTTAGCATTTTCAAAGCAAACCACCTTCTGCATTTTCAAAGCAAACCACCTTTTGCACTTTCAAAGCAAACGACCTTTTGCATTTTCAAAGTAAACCACCTTTTCCATTTTCAAAGCAAACCACCATTTGCATTTTCAAAGCACATCACGTTTTCCGTTTTCAAAGTAAACCACCTTTTGCATTTTCAATGCAAACCAGCAAACCAACTTTTGCATTTTCAAAGCAAACCACTTTTTGTAATTTTTATACCAAACCACCTTTTGCATTTTCAAAGCAAACCACGTTTTCCATTTTCAACGCAAACCACCATTTGCATTTTCAAAGCAAACCACCTTTTGTATTTTAAAAGCAAACCATCTTTTGCATTTTCAAAGCAAACCACCTTTTCAAAGCAAACCACCTTTTGCAATTTCATGGCAAAACACCATTGCATTTTCAAAGCAAACCACCTTTTGCATTTTCAAAGCAAACCACCATTTGCATTTTAAAAGCAAACCACCTTTTGCATTTTCAAAGCAAACCACCTTTAGCATATGCAAAAAAGTAGTTCGCTTAGAAAATGCAAAAGGTGGTTTGCTATGAAATTGCAAAAGGTGGTTTTCTTTAAAAATGCAAAAGGTGGTTTGCTTTGAAAATGCAAAAGGTGCTTTGCTTTGAAAAGGTTGTTTGCTTTGAAAAGGTGGTTTGCTTTGAAAATGCAAAAGGTGGATTGCTTTGAAAATGCAAAAAAGGTTTGCTTTTAAAATGCAGTACGTGGTTTACTTTGAAAATGGAAATGGTGGTTTGCTTTGAAAATGCAAAAGGTGGTTTGCTTTGAAATTGCAAAAAGTGGTTTGCTTTGAAAATGAGAAAAGTGGTTTGCTTTGAAAATACAAAAGGTAGTTTGCTTTGAAAATGCAAAAGGTGGCTTGCTTTTAATATGCAAAAGGTGGTTTGCTTTGAAAATGCAAAAGGTGGTTTGCATTTAAAATGCAAAAGGTGATTTGCTTTGAAAATGCTAAAGGTGGTTTGCTTTGAAAATGCAAAAGGTGGTTTGCTTTGAAAAGGTGGTTTGCTTTGAAAATGCAAAAGGTGGTTTGCTTTGAAATTGCAAAACGTGGTTTGCTTTGAAAATGCAAAAGGTGGTTTGTTTTGAAAATCCAGAAGGTGGTTTGTTTTGAAAATGCAAAAGGTGGTTTGCTTTGAAAATGCAAAAGGTGGTTTGGTTGAAAATGCAAAAGGAGATTTGCTTTGAAAATACAAAAGCTGGTTTGCTTTGAAAATGGAAAAGGTGGTTTGCTTTGAAAATTCAAAAAGGTTTGCTTTTAAAATGCAGTAGGTGGTTTGCTTTGAAAATGCAAAAGGTGGCTTGTTTTGAAATTGCAAAAAGTGGTTTGCTTTGAAAATGCAAAAGTGGTTTGCTTTGCAAATACAAAAGGTGGTTTGCTTTGAAAATGCAAATGGTGGTTTGCTTTGAAAACGCAAAAGGTGGTTTGCTTTGAAAATGCAAAAGGTCGTTGGCTTTGAAAGTGCAAAAGGTGGTTTGCTTTGACATGCATAATGTAGTTTGCTTTGAAAATGCATAAGGTGGTTTGCTTTGAAAATGCAAAAGGTGGTTTGCTTTGAAAATGCAAAAGGTCGTTGGCTTTGAAAGTGCAAAAGGTGGTTTGCTTTGACATGCATAATGTAGTTTGCTTTGAAAATGCATAAGGTGGTTTGCTTTGAAAATGCAAAAGGTGGTTTGCTTTGAAAATGCAATGGTGGTTTGCAATGAAATTGCAAAAGGTGGTTTGCTTTGAAAAGGTGGTTTGCTTTGAAAATGCAAAAGATGGTTTGCTTTGAAAATACAAAAGGTGGTTTGCTTTGAAAATGCAAAAGGTGGTTTGCATTGAAAATGCAAAAAGGTTTGTTTTTAAAATACAGTAGGTGGTTTGCTTTGAAAATGGGAAAGTTGGTTTGCTTCGAAAATGCAAAAGGCGGTTTGCTTTGAAAATGCAAATGGTGGTTTGCTTTGAAAATGGAAAACGTGGTTTGCTTTGAAAA
Organism: Malacoraja senta; assembly: GCA_038087875.1. NCBI lineage: Eukaryota > Metazoa > Chordata > Chondrichthyes > Rajiformes > Rajidae > Malacoraja > Malacoraja senta. Next base: position 181,295 of record JAXLNO010000986.1, read on the forward strand.
TGCAAAAGGTGGTTTGGTATCAAAATTACAAAAAGTGGTTTGCTTTTCAAAGCAAACCACCTTTTGTATTTTCAAAGCAAATCACCTTTTGCATTTTCTAAGCAAACCACCTTTTGCATTTTCAAAGACAACCACCTTTTCCATTTTCAAAATTAACCACCTTCTGCATTTTCAAAACAAACCACCTTTTGCATTTTCAAAGCAAACCACGTTTTGCAATTTCAAAGCAAACCACCTTTTGCATTTTCAAATCAAACCACCTTTTCAAAGCAAACTTCCTTTCGCATTTTCAAAGCAAACCACCTTTAGCATTTTCAAAGCAAATCACCTTTTGGATATTAATAGCAAACCACCTTTTGCATTTTGAAAGCGAACTACTTTTCGCATTTTCAAAGCAAACCACCTTTTGCATTTTCAAAGCAAACCACTTTTTGCAGTTTCAAAGCAAACCAGATTTCGCATTTTCAAAGCAAACGAACTTTTACATTTTCAAAGCAAACTTCCTTTTCTATTTTCAAAGCAAGCAACAATTTGGATTTTCAAAGCACATCACCTGTTCCATTTTCAAAGTAAACCACCTTTTGCATTTTCAATGCAAACCAGCAAACCAACTTTTGCATTTTCAATGCAAACCACCTTTTGGATTTTAATAGTAAACCACCTTTTGCATTTTCAAAGCAAACAACCTTTTGCATATTAAAAGCAAACCAACTTTTCCATTTTCAAAGCAAACCACCTACTGCATTTTAAAAGCAAACCTTTTTGCATTTTCAAAGCAATCCACCTTTTGCATTTTCAAAGCAAATCACCTTTTCAAAGCAAACAACCATTTCAAAGCAAACCACCTTTTGCATTTTCAAAGCAAACCACCTTTATGCATTTTTGAAGCAAACCACCATTTGCAATTTCAAAGCACATCACCTTTTCCATTTTCAAAGTAAACCACCTTTGCATTTTCAATGCAAACCAGCAAACCACCTTTTGCATTTTCAAAGCAAACCACCTTTTCCATTTTCAAAGCAAACGACCTTTTATATTTTCAAAGCAAACCACCTTTTCCATTTTCAAAGCAAACCACCATTTGCATTTTCAAAGCACATCACCTTTTACATTTGCAAAGTAAACCACCTTTTGCATTTTCAATGCAAACCAGCAAACCAACTTTTGCATTTTCAAAGCAAACGACATTTTAAATTTTCAAAGCAAACGACCTTTTTCATTTTCAAAGCAAACCACCTTTTGCATTTTCAAAGAGAACGACCTTTTCCATTTTCAAAATTAACCACCTTCTGCATTTACAAAACAAACCACCTTTTGCATTTTCAAAGCAAACCACGTTTTGCAATTTCAAAGCAAACCACCTTTTGCATTTTCAAATCAAACCACCTTTTCAAAGCAAACCACCTTTTGCATTTTCAAAGCGAACTACTTTTTGCATTTTGAAAGCAAACCACCTTTTGCATTTTCAAAGCAAACCACCTTTTGCACTTTCAAAGCAAACCAGCAAACCAACTTTTGCATTTTCAAAGCAAACCACCTTTTGGATTTTAATAGTAAACCACCTCTTGCATTTTCAAAGCAAACCACTTTTTGCATTTTCAAAGCAAACCAGATTTATCATTTTCAAAGCAAACCACCTTTTGCACTTTCAAAGCAAACCAGCAAACCAACTTTTGCATTTTCAAAGCAAACCACCTTTTGGATTTTAATAGTAAACCACCTCTTGCATTTTCAAAGCAAACAACATTTTGCATATTAAAAGCAAGCCACCTTTTGCATTTTCAAAGCAAACCACTTTTTGCAATTTCAAAGCAAACCACCTTTTGCATTTTCAAAGCAAACCAACTTTTCCATTTTCAAAGCAAACCACCTACTGCATTTTAAAAGCAAACCTTTTTGCATTTTCAAAGCAATCCACCTTTTGCATTTTCAAAGCAAATCACCTTTTCAAAGCAAACCACGTTTTACATTTTCAAAGCAAACCACCTTCTGCATTTTCAAAGCAAACCACCTTTTGCACTTTCAAAGCAAACGACCATTTGCATTTTCAAAGCAAACCACCTTTTCCATTTTCAAAGCAAACCACCATTTGCATTTTCAAAGCACATCACCTTTTCCATTTTCAAAGTAAACCACCTTTTGCATTTTTAATGCAAACCAGCAAACCACCTCTTGCATTTTCAAAGCAAACCACCTTTTCCATTTTCAAAGCAAACGACCTTTTAAATTTTCAAAGCAAACCACCTTTTCCATTTTCAAAGCAAACCACCATTTGCATTTTCAAAGCACATCACCGTTTCCATTTTCAAAGTAAACCACCTTTTGCATTTTCAATGCAAACCAGCAAACCAACTTTTGCATTTTCAAAGCAAACGACCTTTAAAATTTTCAAAGCAAACCACCTTTTCCATTTTCAAAGCAAACCACTTTTTGTCATTTTTATACCAAACCACCTTTTGCATTTTCAAAGCAAACCACGTTTTCCATTTTCAAAGCAAACCACCATTTGCATTTTCAAAGCAAACCACCTTTTGCATTTTAAAAGCAAACCACCTTTTGCATTTTCAAAGCAAACCACATTTTGTATTTTCAAAGCAAACCACATTTTCCATTTTCAAAGCAAACCACTTTTTGCAATTTCAAAGCAAACCACCTTTTGCATTTTCAAAGCATACACATTTTCCATTTTCAGAGCAAACCACCTACTGCATTTTAAAAGCAAACCCTTTTGCATTTTCAAAGCAAACCACGTTTTGCATTTTCAAAGAAATCCACCTTTTGCATTTTCAAAGCATACACATTTTCCATTTTCAAAGCAAACCAACATTTGCCCTTCAAAGCAAACCACTATTTGCATTTTCGAAGCAAACCCTTTGCATTTTCAAAGCAAACCTTTTGCATTTTCAAAACAAACCACCTTTTTCATTTTCAAAGCAAACCACCTTTTCAAAGCAAACCACCTTTTCAAAGCAAACCACCTTTTGCTTTTTCAAAGCAAACCACCTTTTGGATTTTCAAAGCAAACTACCTTTTGCATTTTCAAAGCAAATCACCTTTTGCATATTAAAAGCAAGCCACCTTTTGCATTTTCAAAGCAAACCACCTTTTGCATTTTCAAAGCAAACCACTTTTTGGCATTTTTATACCGAACCACCCTTTGCATTTTCAAAGCAAACCACCTTTTCCATTTTCAAAGCAAACCACCTATTACATTTTAAAAGCAAACCTTTTTGTATTTTCAAAGCAAACCACCTTTTGCATTTTCAAAGCAAACCACCTTTTGCATTTTCAAAGCAGACCACCTTTTGCAATTTCAAAGCAAACGACCTTTTGCATTTTCAAAGCAAACCAACTTTTCCATTTTCAAAGCAAACCACCATTTGCATTTTAAATGCAAATCACCTTTTGCATTTTCAAAACAAACGACCTTTTGCATTTTCAAAGCAAACCACATTTTGCATTTTCAAAGCAAACCACCTTTTTCATTTTCAAAGCATACCACCTTTTGCATTTTCATAGCAAACCACCTTTTGCATTTTCAAAGAAAACGACCTTTTGCATTTTCAAAGCAAATCTCCTTTTGCATTTCCATTGAAAACCAGATTTTGAATTTTCAATGCAAACCAACAAACCATCTTTTGCATTTTCAAAGAAACGACCTTTTGCATTTTCAAAGCAAACTACCTTTTGCATTTTCAAAGCAAACCACCTTTTCCATTTTCAAAGCAAACCACCATTTGCATTTTGAAAGCACATCACCTTTAAAAAATGTTAAGCAAACCTCTTTTTCCATTTTCAAAGCAATCCACCTTTTGCATTTCAAAGCAATGCACCTTTTGCATTTTCAAAGCAAACCACCTATTCAAAGCAAGCCACCTTTTGCATTTTCAAAGCAAATCTCCTTTTTCATTTTCAAAACAAACGACCTTTTGCATTTTCAAAGCAAACCACATTTTGCATTTTCAAAGCAAACCAACTTTTTGCATTTTTATAGCAAACCACATTTCCCATTTTGAAAGCAAACCAACATTTGCCCTTCAAAGCAAACCACTATTTGCATTTTCGAAGCAAACCCTTTGCATTTTCAAAGCAAACCTTTTGCATTTCAAAACAAACCACCTTTTTCATTTTCAAAGCATACCACCTTTTGCATTTTCATAGCAAACCACCTTTTGCATTTTCAAAGAAAACCACCTTTTGCATTTTCAAAGCAAACCTCCTTTTGCATTTCCATTGAAATCTAGATTTTGCATTTTCAATGCAAACCCGCAAACCATCTTATGCATTTTCAAAGAAACGACCTTTTGCATTTTCAAAGCAAACGACCTTTTGCATTTTCAAAGCAAACCACCTTTTCCATTTTAAAAGCAAACCACCATTTGCATTTTCAAAGCACATCACCTTTTCCATTTTCAAAGTAAACCACCTTTTGCATTTTCAATGCAAACGACCTTTTAAATTATCAAAGCAAACGACCTTTTGGATTTTCAAAGCAAACCACCTGTTGCATTTTCAAAGCAAACCACTTTTTTATAATTTTTATACCAAACCCCCTTTTGCATTTTCAAAGTAAACCACGTTTTCCATTTTCAAAGCAAACCACCATTTGCATTTTCAAAGCAAACCACCTTTTGCATTCTAAAAGCAAACCACCTTTTCCATTTTCAAAGCAAACCACATTTTGTATTTTCAAAGCAAACCACCTTTTCCATTTTCAAAGCAAACCACTTGTTGCAATTTCAAAGAAACCACCTTTTGCATTTTCATAGCATACACATTTTACATTTTCAAAGCAAACCAACATTTGCCCTTCAAAGCAAACCACTATTTGCATTTTCGAAGCAAACCCTTTGCATTTTCAAAGCAAACCTTTTGCATTTTCAAAACAAACCCTTTTTCATTTTCAAAGCATAACACCTTTTGCATTTTCATAGCAAACCACCTTTTGCATTTTCAAAGAAAACCACCTTTTGCATTTTCAAAGCAAACCACCTTTTGCATTTCCATTGAAAACTAGCTTTTGCATTTTCAATGCAAACCAGCAAACCATCTTTTGCATTTTCAAAGTAACGACCTTTTGCATTTTCAAAGCAAACGACCTTTAGCATTTTCAAAGCAAACCACCTTTTCCATTTTCAAAGCAAACCAACATTTTCATTTTCAAAGCACATCACCTTTTCCATTTTCAAAGTAAACCACCTTTTGCATTTTCAATGCAAACCAGCAAACCGACTTTTCCATTTTCAAAGCAAACGACATTTTAATTTTTTAAAGCAAACGACCTTATGCATTTTCAAAGCAAACCACCTGTTGCATTTTCAAAGCAAACCACTTTTTGTAATTTTTATACCAAACCACCTTTTGCATTTTCAAAGCAAACCACGTTTTCCATTTTGAAAGCAAACCACCATTTGCATTTTCAAAGCAAACCACCTTTTGCATTTTAAAAGCAAACCACCTTTTCCATTTTCAAAGCAAACCACATTTTGTATTTTCAAAGCAAACCACCTTTTCCATTTTCAAAGCAAACCACTTTTTGCAATTTCAAAGCAAACCACCTTTTGCATTTTCAAAGCATACACATTTTCCATTTTCAAAGCAAACCAAAATTTGCCCTTCAAAGCAAACCACTATTTGCATTTTCGAAGCAAACCCTTTGCATTTTCAAAGCAAACCTCTTGCATTTTCAAAACAAACCACCTTTTTCATTTTCAAAGCATACCACCTTTTGCATTTTCATAGCAAACCATCTTTTGCATTTTCAAAGAAAACCACCTTTTGCATTTTCAAAGCAAATCACCTTTTGCATTTCCATTGAAAACTAGCTTTTGCATTTTCAATGCAAACCAGCAAACCACCTTTTGCATTTTCAAAGAAACGACCTTTTGCATTTTCAAAGCAAACGACCTTTTGCATTTTCAAAGCAAACCACCGTTTCCATTTTCAAAGCAAACCACCATTTGCATTTTCAAAGCACATCAACTTTTCCATTTTCAAAGTAAACCACCTTTTGCATTTTCCATGCAAACCAGCAAAGCAACTTTTGCATTTTCAAAGCAAACGACGTTTTAAATTTTCAAAGCAAACGACCTTTTGCATTTTCAAAGCAAACCACCTTTTGCATTTTCAAAGCAAACCATTTTTTGTAATTTTTATACCAAACCACCTTTTGAATTTTCAAAGCAAACCACGTTTTCCATTTTCAAAGCAAACCACCATTTGCATTTTCAAAGCAAACCACCTTTTGCATTTTCAAAGCAAACCACCTTTTGCATTTTCAAAGCAAACCACATTTTGTATTTTCAAAGCAAATCACCTTTACCATTTTCAAAGCAAACCACTTTTTGCAATTTCAAAGCAAACCACCTTTTGCATTTCCAAAGCATACACATTTTCCATTTTCAAAGCAAACCACCTACTGCATTTTAAAAGCAAACCTTTTTGCATTTTCAAAGCAAACCACCTTTTACATTTTCAAAGAAATCAACCTTTTGCATTTTCAAAGCAAAACAACTTTTCCATTTTCAAAGCAAACCACCTTTTGCATTTTCAAAGCAAACCTTTTTGCATTTTGAAAGAAAACAACATTTAGAAATTTCAAAGCAAACCACCTTTTGCACTTTCAAAGCCAAAGACCTTTTTCATTTTCAAAGCAAACCACATTTGGCATTTTCAAAGCAAGCCACCTTTTTCATTTTCAAACCACACCAACTTTTGCATTTTCAAAGTAAACCACCTTTTTCATTTTCAATGCAATCCAGAAAACCGTATTTGCAAAGCAAACCACCTACTGTATTTTAAAAACAAACCTTTTTGCATTTTCAATGCAAACCACCTTTTGCATTTACAAAGCAAACCACCTTATGCATTTTCAAAGCAAACCACATTATGTATTTTCAAAGCAAACCACCTTTTCAAAGCAAACCACCATTTGCTTTTTCAAAGCAAACCACCTTTTGGATTTTCAAAGCAAACTACCTTTTGCATTTTCAAAGCAAACCACCTTTTGCATTTTAATAACAACCCACCTTCTGCTTTTTCAAAACAAACCATCTTTTGCATTCTCAAAGCAAACAACCTTTTGCATTTTCAAAGCAAACCGCCTTTTGCAATTTCAAACCAAGCCACCTTTTGCATTTTCAAAGCAAACCACTATATGCATTTTCAAAGCAAACCACCATTGCTTTTTTAAAGCAAACCACCTTTTGCATTTTCAAAGCAAACCACCTTTTCCATTTTCAAAGCAAACCACCTATTACATTTTAAAAGCAAACCCTTTTGCATTTTCAAAGCAAACCACCTTTTGCATTTTCAAAGCAAACCACCTTTTGCATTTTCAAAGCAGACCACCTTTTGCAATTTCAAAGCAAACGACCTTTTGCATTTTCAAACCAAACCAACTTTTCCATTTTCAAAGCAAACCACCATTTGCATTTTGAAAGCACATCACCTTTTCCATTTTCAAAGCAAACCACCTTTTCCATTTTAAAAGCAAACCACTTTTGGGCATTTTTATACCAAACCACCCTTTGCATTTTCAAAGCAAACCACCTTTTCCGTTTTCCAAGCAAACCACCTACTACATTTTCAAAGCAAACCACCTTTTGCATTTTCAAAGCAGACCACCTTTTGCATTTTCAAAGGAAACACCTTTTCCATTTTCAAAGCAAATCACCATTTGCATTTTCAAAGCAAACCTTTTTGCATTATCAAACCAATCCACCTTTTGCATTTTCAAAGCAAACCACCTTTTCAAAGCAAACCACCTTTTCAAAGCAAACCACCTTTTGCATTTTCAAGGCAAACCACCTTTTGCATTTTTACAGCAAACCACCTTTTGCAATTTCAAAGCAAACCTTACCTTTTGCATTTTCAAAGCGAACCATTTTTGCATTTTCAAAGCAAACCACTTTTTGCATTTTCAAAACAACCGCACTTGCCTTTGCATTTTCAAAGCACCCTCACTTGCCTTTGCATTTTCAAAGCAAACCACCTTATGCATTTTCAAAGCAAACCACCTTTTGCATTTTCAAAGCAAAAAACACCTTTTCATTTTCGAAACAAACATCTTTTGTATTTTCAAAACAAACCACCTTTTGCATTATCAAAGCAAACGACCTGCTGCGTTTTCAAAGCAAAACACCTTTTCCATTTTCAAAGCAAACCACCATATGTATTTTCAAAGCAAACTTTTTTGCATTTTCAAAGCAAACCATCTTTTGCATTTTCTAAGCAAACCACATTATGCATTTTCAAAGCAAACCACCTTTTGCATTTTCAAAGCAACCCACCTTTTGCATTTTCAAACCAAACCACCTTTTGCATTTTCCAAGCAAACCACCTTTTGCATTTTCAAAGCAAACAACCTTTGGCATTTTCAAAGCAAACCACCTTTTGCATTTTCAAAACAAACCACCTTCTGCATTTTCAAAACGAACCACCCTTTCCATTTTCAAAGCAAACCACCTTTTGCATTTTCAAATCAAAACATTTTTCGCATTTTCAAAACAAACCACCTTTTGCATTTTCAAAGCAAACCACCTTTTGCATTTTCAAAGCAAAAAACACATTTTCATTTTCAAAACAAACATCTTTTGTATTTTCAAAATAAACCATCCTTTGCATTATCAAAGCAAACGACCTGTTGCATTTTCAAAGCAAAACACCTTTTCCATTTTCAAATCAAACCACCATTTGCATTTTCAAAGCAAACCTTTTTGTATATTCAAAGCAAACCATCTTTTGCATTTTCAAAGCAAGCCACCTTTTGCATTTTCAAAGCAAACCACATTTAGCATTTTCGAAGCAAACCACCTTTTGCATTTTCAAAAAAAACCACCTTCTGCATTTTTAAAACAAACGACCTTTTGCATTTTCAAAGCAAACCACCTTTTGCATTTTCAATGCAAACCAGCAAACCAACTTTTGCATTTTCAAAGCAAACCACCTTTTGCATTTTCAAAGCAAACCCTTTTGCATTTTCAAAGCAAACCACCTTTTGCATTATCAAAGCAAACGACCTGTTGCGTTTTCAAAGCAAAACACCTTTTCCATTTTCAAAGCAAACCACCATATGCATTTTCAAAGCAAACTTTTTTTGCATTTTCAAAGCAAACCATCTTTTGCATTTTCTAAGCAAACCACATTATGCATTTTCAAAGCAAACCACCTTTTGCATATTCAAAGCAACCCACCTTTTGCATTTTCAAACCAAACCACCTTTTGCATTTTCAAAGCAAACCACCTTTTGCATTTTCAAAACAAACCACCTTCTGCATTTTAAAAACGAACCACCTTTTGCATTTTCAAAGCAACCCACCTTTTGCATTTTCAAACCAAACCATCTTTGCATTTTCAAAGCAAACCACCTTTTGCATTTTCAAAGCAAACAACCTTTGGCATTTTCAAAGCAAACCACCTTTTGCATTTTCAAAACAAACCACCTTCTGCATTTTCAAAACGAACCACCCTTTCCATTTTCAAAGCAAACCACCTTTTGCATTTTCAAATCAAAACATTTTTCGCATTTTCAAAACAAACCACCTTTTGCATTTTCAAAGCAAACCACCTTTTGCATTTTCAAAGCAAAAAACACCTTTTCATTTTCAAAACAAACATCTTTTGTATTTTCAAAACAAACCACCTTTTGCATTATCAAAGCAAACGACCTGTTGCATTTTCAAAACAAAACACCTTTTCCATTTTCAAATCAAACCACCATTTGCATTTTCAAAGCAAATCTTTTTGTATATTCAAAGCAAACCATCTTTTGCATTTTCAAAGCAAACCACCTTTTGCATTTTCAAAGCAAACCACATTTAGCATTTTCGAAGCAAACCACCTTTTGCATTTTCAAAACAAACCACCTTCTGCATTTTTAAAACAAACGACCTTTTGTATTTTCAAAGCAAACCACCTTTTGCATTTTCAATGCAAACCAGCAAACCAACTTTTGCATTTTTAAAGCAAACCACCTTTTGCATTTTCAAAGCAAACCTTTTGCATTTTCAAAGCAAACCACCTTTTGCATTATCAAAGCAAACGACCTGTTGCGTTTTCAAAGCAAAACACCTTTTCCATTTTCAAAGCAAACCACCATATGCATTTTCAAAGCAAACTTTTTTGCATTTTCAAAGCAAACCATCTTTTGCATTTTCTAAGCAAACCACATTATGCATTTTCAAAGCAAACCACCTTCTGCATTTTCAAAACGAACCACCCTTTCCATTTTCAAAGCAAACCACCTTTTGCATTTTCAAATCAAAACATTTTTCGCATTTTCAAAACAAACCACCTTTTGCATTTTCAAAGCAAACCACCTTTTGCATTTTCAAAGCAAAAAACACCTTTTCATTTTCAAAACAAACATCTTTTGTATTTTCAAAACAAACCACCTTTTGCATTATCAAAGCAAACGACCTGTTGAATTTTCAAAGCAAAACACATTTTCCATTTTCAAATCAAACCACCATTTGCATCTTCAAAGCAAACCTTTTTGTATATTCAAAGCAAACCATCTTTTACATTTTCAAAGCAAACCACCTTTTGCACTTTCAAAGCAAATCACCTTTTGCATTTTAAAAGCAAAGCACCTTTTGTATTTTCAAAGCAAATCACCTTTTGAATACTCAAAGCAAACCACCTTTTGCATTTTCAAAGCAAACCACCTTCTGCATTTTTAAAACAAACCACCTTTTGCATTTTCAAAGCAAACCACCTTTTGCATTTTCAAAGCAAACCTCTTTTTGCATTTTCAAAGCAAACCACCTATTGCATTTTCAAAGCAAACCACCTACTGCATTTTAAAAGCAAACCTTTTTGCATTTTCAAAGCAATCCACCTTTTGCATTTTCAAAGCAAACAACCTTTTCAAAGCAAACCACCTTTTGCATTTTCAAAGCAAACGAACTTTTTCATTTTCAAAGCAAACTTCCTTTTCTATTTTCAAAGCAAACCACCATTTGCATTTTCAAAGCACATCACCTTTTCCGTTTTCAAAGTAAACCACCTTTTGCATTTTCAATGCAAACCAGCAAGCCACCTTTTCCATTTTCAAAGCAAACCACCTTTTCCATTTTCAAAGCAAACCACCTACTGCATTTTAAAAGCAAACATTATTGCATTTTCAAAGCAAACCACCTTTTGCATTTTCAAAACAAACCACCTTCTGGATTTTCAAAACAAACCACCTTTTGCATTTTCAAAGCAAACCACGTTTTGCAATTTCAAAGCAAACCACCTTTTCCATTTTCAAAGCAAACCACCTTTTGCATTTTCAAAGCAAACCACCTTTAGCATTTTCAAAGCAAATCACCTTTTGCATTTTAAAAGCAAACCACCTTTTGCATTTTCAAAGCAAACCACATTTTGCATATTAAAAGCAAGCCTCCTTTTGCATTTTCAAAGCAAACTACCTTTTGTATTTTCAAAGCAAACCACTTTTCTCATTTTCAAAGCAAACCACTTTTTGCAATTTCAAAGCAAACCACCTTTTGCATTTTCAAAGCAAACCACCTTTTCCATTTTCAAAGCAAACCACCTACTGCATTTTAAAAGCAAACCTTTTTGCATTTTCAAAGCAATCCACCTTTTGCATTTTCAAAGCAAATACCTTTTCAAAGCAAACAAACTTTTCAAAGCAAACTACCTTTTGCATTTTCAAAGCAAACGAACTTTTACATTTTCAAAGCAAACTTCCTTTTCTATTTTCAAAGCAAACCACCATTTGCATTTTCAAAGCACATCGCCTTTTCTATTTTCAAAGTAAACCACCTTTTGCATTTTCAATGCAAACCAGCAAACCAACTTTTGCATTTTCAAAGCAAACCACCTTTTGCATTTTAATAGTAAACCACCTTTTACATTTTCAAAGCAAACAACCATTTGCATATTAAAAGCAAGCCACCTTTTGCATTTTCAAAGCAAACCACCTTTTGTATTTTCAAAGCAAACCTCCTTTTGCATTTTCAAAGCAAACCACTTTTTGCAATTTCAAAGCAAACCACCTTTTGCATTTTCAAAGCAAACCAACGTTTCCATTTTCAAAGCAAACCACCCACTGCATTTTCAAAGCAAACCTTTTTGCATTTTGAAAGCAATCCACCTTTTGCATTTTAAAAGCAAATCACCTTTTCAAAGCAAACAACCTTTTCAAAGCATTCCACCTTTTGCAATTTCAAAGCAAACCACCTTTTGCAGTTTCAAAGCGAACCACTTTTTGCATTTTCAAAGCAAACCACCTTTTGCATTTTCAAAGCAAACCACTTTTTGTATTTTCAAAGCAAACCACATTTAGCATTTTCAAAGCAAACCACCTTTTGCACTTTCAAAGCAAACGACCTTTTGCATTTTCAAAGCAAACCACCTTCTGCATTTTCAAAGCAAACCACCTTTTGCACTTTAAATGCAAACCACCTTTTGCATTTTCAAAGCAAACCACCTTTAGCATATGCAAAAATGTAGTTCGCTTTGAAAATGCAAAAGGTGGTTTGCTATGAAATTGCAAAAGGTGGTTTCCTTTAAAAATGCAAAAGTTGGTTTGCTTTGAAAATGCAAAAGGTGCTTTGCTTTGAAAAGGTTGTTCAAAGCAAACCACCTTTTCAAAGCAAACAACCTTTTCAAAGCAAACCACCTTTTGCATTTTCAAAGCAAACGAACTTTTACATTTTCAAAGCAAACTTCCTTTTCTATTTTCAAAGCAAACCACCATTTGCATTTTCAAAGCACATCACCTTTTCTATTTTCAAAGTAAACCACCTTTTGCATTTTCAATGCAAACCAGCAAACCAACTTTTGCATTTTCAAAGCAAACCACCTTTTGCATTTTAATAGTAAACCACCTTTTACATTTTCAAAGCAAACAAGCGTTTGCATATTAAAAGCAAGCCACCTTTTGCATTTTCAAAGCAAACCACCTTTTGTATTTTCAAAGCAAACCTCCTTTTGCATTTTCAAAGCAAACCACTTTTTGCAATTTCAAAGCAAACCACCTTTTGCATTTTCAAAGCAAAGCAACGTTTCCATTTTCAAAGCAAACCACCAACTGCATTTTAAAAGCAAACCTTTTTGCATTTTCAAAGCAATCCACCTTTTGCATTTTAAAAGCAAATCACCTTTTCAAAGCAAACAACCTTTTCAAAGCATTCCACCTTTTGCATTTTCAAAGCAAACCACCTTTATGCATTTTTAAAGCAAAACACCTTTTGCAATTTCAAAGCAAACCACCTTTTGCAGTTTCAAAGCGAACCACTTTTTGCATTTTCAAAGCAAACCACCTTTTGCATTTTCAAAGCAAATCACTTTTTGCATTTTAAAAGCAAACCACATTTAGCATTTTCAAAGCAAACCACCTTTTGCACTTTCAAAGTAAACCACCTTTTCCATTTTCAAAGCAAACCACCATTTGCATTTTCAAAGCACATCACCTTTCCCATTTTCAAAGTAAACCACCTTTTGCATTTTCAATGCAAACCAGCAAACCAACTTTTGCATTTTCAAAGCAAACGACCTTTTAAATTTTCAAAGCAAACCACTTTTGCATTTTCAAAGCAAACCACTTTTTGCAATTTCAAAACAAGCAACCTTTTCCATTTTCAAAGCAAACCACCTTTTCCATTTTCAAAGCAAACCACCTACTGCATTTTAAAAGCAAACATTATTGCATTTTCAAAGCAAACCACCATTTCCATTTTCAAAGCAAACCAGCTTTTGTATTTTCAAAGCAAATCTCCTTTTGCATTTTCTAAGCAAACCACCTTTTGCATTTTCAAAGCAAACCACCTTCTGGATTTTCAAAACAAACCACCTTTTGCATTTTCAAAGCAAACCACGTTTTGCAATTTCAAAGCAAACCACCTTTTCAAAGTAAACCACCTTTTGCATTTTCAAAGCAAACCACTTTTTGCATTTTCAAAGCAAACCACATTTAGCATTTTCAAAGCAAACCACCTTCTGCATTTTCAAAGCAAACCACCTTTTGCACTTTCAAAGCAAACGACCTTTTGCATTTTCAAAGTAAACCACCTTTTCCATTTTCAAAGCAAACCACCATTTGCATTTTCAAAGCACATCACGTTTTCCGTTTTCAAAGTAAACCACCTTTTGCATTTTCAATGCAAACCAGCAAACCAACTTTTGCATTTTCAAAGCAAACCACTTTTTGTAATTTTTATACCAAACCACCTTTTGCATTTTCAAAGCAAACCACGTTTTCCATTTTCAACGCAAACCACCATTTGCATTTTCAAAGCAAACCACCTTTTGTATTTTAAAAGCAAACCATCTTTTGCATTTTCAAAGCAAACCACCTTTTCAAAGCAAACCACCTTTTGCAATTTCATGGCAAAACACCATTGCATTTTCAAAGCAAACCACCTTTTGCATTTTCAAAGCAAACCACCATTTGCATTTTAAAAGCAAACCACCTTTTGCATTTTCAAAGCAAACCACCTTTAGCATATGCAAAAAAGTAGTTCGCTTAGAAAATGCAAAAGGTGGTTTGCTATGAAATTGCAAAAGGTGGTTTTCTTTAAAAATGCAAAAGGTGGTTTGCTTTGAAAATGCAAAAGGTGCTTTGCTTTGAAAAGGTTGTTTGCTTTGAAAAGGTGGTTTGCTTTGAAAATGCAAAAGGTGGATTGCTTTGAAAATGCAAAAAAGGTTTGCTTTTAAAATGCAGTACGTGGTTTACTTTGAAAATGGAAATGGTGGTTTGCTTTGAAAATGCAAAAGGTGGTTTGCTTTGAAATTGCAAAAAGTGGTTTGCTTTGAAAATGAGAAAAGTGGTTTGCTTTGAAAATACAAAAGGTAGTTTGCTTTGAAAATGCAAAAGGTGGCTTGCTTTTAATATGCAAAAGGTGGTTTGCTTTGAAAATGCAAAAGGTGGTTTGCATTTAAAATGCAAAAGGTGATTTGCTTTGAAAATGCTAAAGGTGGTTTGCTTTGAAAATGCAAAAGGTGGTTTGCTTTGAAAAGGTGGTTTGCTTTGAAAATGCAAAAGGTGGTTTGCTTTGAAATTGCAAAACGTGGTTTGCTTTGAAAATGCAAAAGGTGGTTTGTTTTGAAAATCCAGAAGGTGGTTTGTTTTGAAAATGCAAAAGGTGGTTTGCTTTGAAAATGCAAAAGGTGGTTTGGTTGAAAATGCAAAAGGAGATTTGCTTTGAAAATACAAAAGCTGGTTTGCTTTGAAAATGGAAAAGGTGGTTTGCTTTGAAAATTCAAAAAGGTTTGCTTTTAAAATGCAGTAGGTGGTTTGCTTTGAAAATGCAAAAGGTGGCTTGTTTTGAAATTGCAAAAAGTGGTTTGCTTTGAAAATGCAAAAGTGGTTTGCTTTGCAAATACAAAAGGTGGTTTGCTTTGAAAATGCAAATGGTGGTTTGCTTTGAAAACGCAAAAGGTGGTTTGCTTTGAAAATGCAAAAGGTCGTTGGCTTTGAAAGTGCAAAAGGTGGTTTGCTTTGACATGCATAATGTAGTTTGCTTTGAAAATGCATAAGGTGGTTTGCTTTGAAAATGCAAAAGGTGGTTTGCTTTGAAAATGCAAAAGGTCGTTGGCTTTGAAAGTGCAAAAGGTGGTTTGCTTTGACATGCATAATGTAGTTTGCTTTGAAAATGCATAAGGTGGTTTGCTTTGAAAATGCAAAAGGTGGTTTGCTTTGAAAATGCAATGGTGGTTTGCAATGAAATTGCAAAAGGTGGTTTGCTTTGAAAAGGTGGTTTGCTTTGAAAATGCAAAAGATGGTTTGCTTTGAAAATACAAAAGGTGGTTTGCTTTGAAAATGCAAAAGGTGGTTTGCATTGAAAATGCAAAAAGGTTTGTTTTTAAAATACAGTAGGTGGTTTGCTTTGAAAATGGGAAAGTTGGTTTGCTTCGAAAATGCAAAAGGCGGTTTGCTTTGAAAATGCAAATGGTGGTTTGCTTTGAAAATGGAAAACGTGGTTTGCTTTGAAAATGCAAAAGGTGGTTTGGTATCAAAATTACAAAAAGTGGTTTGCTTTTCAAAGCAAACCACCTTTTGTATTTTCAAAGCAAATCACCTTTTGCATTTTCTAAGCAAACCACCTTTTGCATTTTCAAAGACAACCACCTTTTCCATTTTCAAAATTAACCACCTTCTGCATTTTCAAAACAAACCACCTTTTGCATTTTCAAAGCAAACCACGTTTTGCAATTTCAAAGCAAACCACCTTTTGCATTTTCAAATCAAACCACCTTTTCAAAGCAAACTTCCTTTCGCATTTTCAAAGCAAACCACCTTTAGCATTTTCAAAGCAAATCACCTTTTGGATATTAATAGCAAACCACCTTTTGCATTTTGAAAGCGAACTACTTTTTGCATTTTCAAAGCAAACCACCTTTTGCATTTTCAAAGCAAACCACTTTTTGCAGTTTCAAAGCAAACCAGATTTCGCATTTTCAAAGCAAACGAACTTTTACATTTTCAAAGCAAACTTCCTTTTCTATTTTCAAAGCAAACAACAATTTGCATTTTCAAAGCACATCACCTGTTCCATTTTCAAAGTAAACCACCTTTTGCATTTTCAATGCAAACCAGCAAACCAACTTTTGCATTTTCAATGCAAACCACCTTTTGGATTTTAATAGTAAACCACCTTTTGCATTTTCAAAGCAAACAACCTTTTGCATATTAAAAGCAAACCAACTTTTCCATTTTCAAAGCAAACCACCTACTGCATTTTAAAAGCAAACCTTTTTGCATTTTCAAAGCAATCCACCTTTTGCATTTTCAAAGCAAATCACCTTTTCAAAGCAAACAACCTTTTCAAAGCAAACCACCTTTTGCATTTTCAAAGCAAACCACCTTTATGCATTTTTGAAGCAAACCACCATTTGCAATTTCAAAGCACATCACCTTTTCCATTTTCAAAGTAAACCACCTTTGCATTTTCAATGCAAACCAGCAAACCACCTTTTGCATTTTCAAATCAAACCACCTTTTCCATTTTCAAAGCAAACGACCTTTTATATTTTCAAAGCAAACCACCTTTTCCATTTTCAAAGCAAACCACCATTTGCATTTTCAAAGCACATCACCTTTTACATTTGCAAAGTAAACCACCTTTTGCATTTTCAATGCAAACCAGCAAACCAACTTTTGCATTTTCAAAGCAAACGACATTTTAAATTTTCAAAGCAAACGACCTTTTTCATTTTCAAAGCAAACCACCTTTTGCATTTTCAAAGAGAACGACCTTTTCCATTTTCAAAATTAACCACCTTCTGCATTTACAAAACAAACCACCTTTTGCATTTTCAAAGCAAACCACGTTTTGCAATTTCAAAGCAAACCGCCTTTTGCATTTTCAAATCAAACCACCTTTTCAAAGCAAACCACCTTTTGCATTTTCAAAGCGAACTACTTTTTGCATTTTGAAAGCAAACCACCTTTTGCATTTTCAAAGCAAACCACCTTTTGCACTTTCAAAGCAAACCAGCAAACCAACTTTTGCATTTTCAAAGCAAACCACCTTTTGGATTTTAATAGTAAACCACCTCTTGCATTTTCAAAGCAAACCACTTTTTGCATTTTCAAAGCAAACCAGATTTATCATTTTCAAAGCAAACCACCTTTTGCACTTTCAAAGCAAACCAGCAAACCAACTTTTGCATTTTCAAAGCAAACCACCTTTTGGATTTTAATAGTAAACCACCTCTTGCATTTTCAAAGCAAACAACATTTTGCATATTAAAAGCAAGCCACCTTTTGCATTTTCAAAGCAAACCACATTTAGCATTTTCAAAGCAAACCACCTTTTGCACTTTCAAAGTAAACCACCTTTTCCATTTTCAAAGCAAACCACCATTTGCATTTTCAAAGCACATCACCTTTCCCATTTTCAAAGTAAACCACCTTTTGCATTTTCAATGCAAACCAGCAAACCAACTTTTGCATTTTCAAAGCAAACGACCTTTTAAATTTTCAAAGCAAACCACTTTTGCATTTCCAAAGCAAACCACTTTTTGCAATTTCAAAACAAGCAACCTTTTCCATTTTCAAAGCAAACCACCTTTTCCATTTTCAAAGCAAACCACCTACTGCATTTTAAAAGCAAACATTATTGCATTTTCAAAGCAAACCACCATTTCCATTTTCAAAGCAAACCAGCTTTTGTATTTTCAAAGCAAATCTCCTTTTGCATTTTCTAAGCAAACCACCTTTTGCATTTTCAAAGCAAACCACCTTCTGGATTTTCAAAACAAACCACCTTTTGCATTTTCAAAGCAAACCACGTTTTGCAATTTCAAAGCAAACCACCTTTTCAAAGTAAACCACCTTTTGCATTTTCAAAGCAAACCACTTTTTGCATTTTCAAAGCAAACCACATTTAGCATTTTCAAAGCAAACCACCTTCTGCATTTTCAAAGCAAACCACCTTTTGCACTTTCAAAGCAAACGACCTTTTGCATTTTCAAAGTAAACCACCTTTTCCATTTTCAAAGCAAACCACCATTTGCATTTTCAAAGCACATCACGTTTTCCGTTTTCAAAGTAAACCACCTTTTGCATTTTCAATGCAAACCAGCAAACCAACTTTTGCATTTTCAAAGCAAACCACTTTTTGTAATTTTTATACCAAACCACCTTTTGCATTTTCAAAGCAAACCACGTTTTCCATTTTCAACGCAAACCACCATTTGCATTTTCAAAGCAAACCACCTTTTGTATTTTAAAAGCAAACCATCTTTTGCATTTTCAAAGCAAACCACCTTTTCAAAGCAAACCACCTTTTGCAATTTCATGGCAAAACACCATTGCATTTTCAAAGCAAACCACCTTTTGCATTTTCAAAGCAAACCACCATTTGCATTTTAAAAGCAAACCACCTTTTGCATTTTCAAAGCAAACCACCTTTAGCATATGCAAAAAAGTAGTTCGCTTAGAAAATGCAAAAGGTGGTTTGCTATGAAATTGCAAAAGGTGGTTTTCTTTAAAAATGCAAAAGGTGGTTTGCTTTGAAAATGCAAAAGGTGCTTTGCTTTGAAAAGGTTGTTTGCTTTGAAAAGGTGGTTTGCTTTGAAAATGCAAAAGGTGGATTGCTTTGAAAATGCAAAAAAGGTTTGCTTTTAAAATGCAGTACGTGGTTTACTTTGAAAATGGAAATGGTGGTTTGCTTTGAAAATGCAAAAGGTGGTTTGCTTTGAAATTGCAAAAAGTGGTTTGCTTTGAAAATGAGAAAAGTGGTTTGCTTTGAAAATACAAAAGGTAGTTTGCTTTGAAAATGCAAAAGGTGGCTTGCTTTTAATATGCAAAAGGTGGTTTGCTTTGAAAATGCAAAAGGTGGTTTGCATTTAAAATGCAAAAGGTGATTTGCTTTGAAAATGCTAAAGGTGGTTTGCTTTGAAAATGCAAAAGGTGGTTTGCTTTGAAAAGGTGGTTTGCTTTGAAAATGCAAAAGGTGGTTTGCTTTGAAATTGCAAAACGTGGTTTGCTTTGAAAATGCAAAAGGTGGTTTGTTTTGAAAATCCAGAAGGTGGTTTGTTTTGAAAATGCAAAAGGTGGTTTGCTTTGAAAATGCAAAAGGTGGTTTGGTTGAAAATGCAAAAGGAGATTTGCTTTGAAAATACAAAAGCTGGTTTGCTTTGAAAATGGAAAAGGTGGTTTGCTTTGAAAATTCAAAAAGGTTTGCTTTTAAAATGCAGTAGGTGGTTTGCTTTGAAAATGCAAAAGGTGGCTTGTTTTGAAATTGCAAAAAGTGGTTTGCTTTGAAAATGCAAAAGTGGTTTGCTTTGCAAATACAAAAGGTGGTTTGCTTTGAAAATGCAAATGGTGGTTTGCTTTGAAAACGCAAAAGGTGGTTTGCTTTGAAAATGCAAAAGGTCGTTGGCTTTGAAAGTGCAAAAGGTGGTTTGCTTTGACATGCATAATGTAGTTTGCTTTGAAAATGCATAAGGTGGTTTGCTTTGAAAATGCAAAAGGTGGTTTGCTTTGAAAATGCAAAAGGTCGTTGGCTTTGAAAGTGCAAAAGGTGGTTTGCTTTGACATGCATAATGTAGTTTGCTTTGAAAATGCATAAGGTGGTTTGCTTTGAAAATGCAAAAGGTGGTTTGCTTTGAAAATGCAATGGTGGTTTGCAATGAAATTGCAAAAGGTGGTTTGCTTTGAAAAGGTGGTTTGCTTTGAAAATGCAAAAGATGGTTTGCTTTGAAAATACAAAAGGTGGTTTGCTTTGAAAATGCAAAAGGTGGTTTGCATTGAAAATGCAAAAAGGTTTGTTTTTAAAATACAGTAGGTGGTTTGCTTTGAAAATGGGAAAGTTGGTTTGCTTCGAAAATGCAAAAGGCGGTTTGCTTTGAAAATGCAAATGGTGGTTTGCTTTGAAAATGGAAAACGTGGTTTGCTTTGAAAATGCAAAAGGTGGTTTGGTATCAAAATTACAAAAAGTGGTTTGCTTTTCAAAGCAAACCACCTTTTGTATTTTCAAAGCAAATCACCTTTTGCATTTTCTAAGCAAACCACCTTTTGCATTTTCAAAGACAACCACCTTTTCCATTTTCAAAATTAACCACCTTCTGCATTTTCAAAACAAACCACCTTTTGCATTTTCAAAGCAAACCACGTTTTGCAATTTCAAAGCAAACCACCTTTTGCATTTTCAAATCAAACCACCTTTTCAAAGCAAACTTCCTTTCGCATTTTCAAAGCAAACCACCTTTAGCATTTTCAAAGCAAATCACCTTTTGGATATTAATAGCAAACCACCTTTTGCATTTTGAAAGCGAACTACTTTTTGCATTTTCAAAGCAAACCACCTTTTGCATTTTCAAAGCAAACCACTTTTTGCAGTTTCAAAGCAAACCAGATTTCGCATTTTCAAAGCAAACGAACTTTTACATTTTCAAAGCAAACTTCCTTTTCTATTTTCAAAGCAAACAACAATTTGCATTTTCAAAGCACATCACCTGTTCCATTTTCAAAGTAAACCACCTTTTGCATTTTCAATGCAAACCAGCAAACCAACTTTTGCATTTTCAATGCAAACCACCTTTTGGATTTTAATAGTAAACCACCTTTTGCATTTTCAAAGCAAACAACCTTTTGCATATTAAAAGCAAACCAACTTTTCCATTTTCAAAGCAAACCACCTACTGCATTTTAAAAGCAAACCTTTTTGCATTTTCAAAGCAATCCACCTTTTGCATTTTCAAAGCAAATCACCTTTTCAAAGCAAACAACCTTTTCAAAGCAAACCACCTTTTGCATTTTCAAAGCAAACCACCTTTATGCATTTTTGAAGCAAACCACCATTTGCAATTTCAAAGCACATCACCTTTTCCATTTTCAAAGTAAACCACCTTTGCATTTTCAATGCAAACCAGCAAACCACCTTTTGCATTTTCAAAGCAAACCACCTTTTCCATTTTCAAAGCAAACGACCTTTTATATTTTCAAAGCAAACCACCTTTTCCATTTTCAAAGCAAACCACCATTTGCATTTTCAAAGCACATCACCTTTTACATTTGCAAAGTAAACCACCTTTTGCATTTTCAATGCAAACCAGCAAACCAACTTTTGCATTTTCAAAGCAAACGACATTTTAAATTTTCAAAGCAAACGACCTTTTTCATTTTCAAAGCAAACCACCTTTTGCATTTTCAAAGAGAACGACCTTTTCCATTTTCAAAATTAACCACCTTCTGCATTTACAAAACAAACCACCTTTTGCATTTTCAAAGCAAACCACGTTTTGCAATTTCAAAGCAAACCGCCTTTTGCATTTTCAAATCAAACCACCTTTTCAAAGCAAACCACCTTTTGCATTTTCAAAGCGAACTACTTTTTGCATTTTGAAAGCAAACCACCTTTTGCATTTTCAAAGCAAACCACCTTTTGCACTTTCAAAGCAAACCAGCAAACCAACTTTTGCATTTTCAAAGCAAACCACCTTTTGGATTTTAATAGTAAACCACCTCTTGCATTTTCAAAGCAAACCACTTTTTGCATTTTCAAAGCAAACCAGATTTATCATTTTCAAAGCAAACCACCTTTTGCACTTTCAAAGCAAACCAGCAAACCAACTTTTGCATTTTCAAAGCAAACCACCTTTTGGATTTTAATAGTAAACCACCTCTTGCATTTTCAAAGCAAACAACATTTTGCATATTAAAAGCAAGCCACCTTTTGCATTTTCAAAGCAAACCACTTTTTGCAATTTCAAAGCAAACCACCTTTTGCATTTTCAAAGCAAACCAACTTTTCCATTTTCAAAGCAAACCACCTACTGCATTTTAAAAGCAAACCTTTTTGCATTTTCAAAGCAATCCACCTTTTGCATTTTCAAAGCAAATCACCTTTTCAAAGCAAACCACGTTTTACATTTTCAAAGCAAACCACCTTCTGCATTTTCAAAGCAAACCACCTTTTGCACTTTCAAAGCAAACGACCATTTGCATTTTCAAAGCAAACCACCTTTTCCATTTTCAAAGCAAACCACCATTTGCATTTTCAAAGCACATCACCTTTTCCATTTTCAAAGTAAACCACCTTTTGCATTTTTAATGCAAACCAGCAAACCACCTCTTGCATTTTCAAAGCAAACCACCTTTTCCATTTTCAAAGCAAACGACCTTTTAAATTTTCAAAGCAAACCACCTTTTCCATTTTCAAAGCAAACCACCATTTGCATTTTCAAAGCACATCACCGTTTCCATTTTCAAAGTAAACCACCTTTTGCATTTTCAATGCAAACCAGCAAACCAACTTTTGCATTTTCAAAGCAAACGACCTTTAAAATTTTCAAAGCAAACCACCTTTTCCATTTTCAAAGCAAACCACTTTTTGTCATTTTTATACCAAACCACCTTTTGCATTTTCAAAGCAAACCACGTTTTCCATTTTCAAAGCAAACCACCATTTGCATTTTCAAAGCAAACCACCTTTTGCATTTTAAAAGCAAACCACCTTTTGCATTTTCAAAGCAAACCACATTTTGTATTTTCAAAGCAAACCACATTTTCCATTTTCAAAGCAAACCACTTTTTGCAATTTCAAAGCAAACCACCTTTTGCATTTTCAAAGCATACACATTTTCCATTTTCAGAGCAAACCACCTACTGCATTTTAAAAGCAAACCCTTTTGCATTTTCAAAGCAAACCACGTTTTGCATTTTCAAAGAAATCCACCTTTTGCATTTTCAAAGCATACACATTTTCCATTTTCAAAGCAAACCAACATTTGCCCTTCAAAGCAAACCACTATTTGCATTTTCGAAGCAAACCCTTTGCATTTTCAAAGCAAACCTTTTGCATTTTCAAAACAAACCACCTTTTTCATTTTCAAAGCAAACCACCTTTTCAAAGCAAACCACCTTTTCAAAGCAAACCACCTTTTGCTTTTTCAAAGCAAACCACCTTTTGGATTTTCAAAGCAAACTACCTTTTGCATTTTCAAAGCAAATCACCTTTTGCATATTAAAAGCAAGCCACCTTTTGCATTTTCAAAGCAAACCACCTTTTGCATTTTCAAAGCAAACCACTTTTTGGCATTTTTATACCGAACCACCCTTTGCATTTTCAAAGCAAACCACCTTTTCCATTTTCAAAGCAAACCACCTATTACATTTTAAAAGCAAACCTTTTTGTATTTTCAAAGCAAACCACCTTTTGCATTTTCAAAGCAAACCACCTTTTGCATTTTCAAAGCAGACCACCTTTTGCAATTTCAAAGCAAACGACCTTTTGCATTTTCAAAGCAAACCAACTTTTCCATTTTCAAAGCAAACCACCATTTGCATTTTAAATGCAAATCACCTTTTGCATTTTCAAAACAAACGACCTTTTGCATTTTCAAAGCAAACCACATTTTGCATTTTCAAAGCAAACCACCTTTTTCATTTTCAAAGCATACCACCTTTTGCATTTTCATAGCAAACCACCTTTTGCATTTTCAAAGAAAACGACCTTTTGCATTTTCAAAGCAAATCTCCTTTTGCATTTCCATTGAAAACCAGATTTTGAATTTTCAATGCAAACCAACAAACCATCTTTTGCATTTTCAAAGAAACGACCTTTTGCATTTTCAAAGCAAACGACCTTTTGCATTTTCAAAGCAAACCACCTTTTCCATTTTCAAAGCAAACCACCATTTGCATTTTGAAAGCACATCACCTTTAAAAAATGTTAAGCAAACCTCTTTTTCCATTTTCAAAGCAATCCACCTTTTGCATTTCAAAGCAATGCACCTTTTGCATTTTCAAAGCAAACCACCTATTCAAAGCAAGCCACCTTTTGCATTTTCAAAGCAAATCTCCTTTTTCATTTTCAAAACAAACGACCTTTTGCATTTTCAAAGCAAACCACATTTTGCATTTTCAAAGCAAACCAACTTTTTGCATTTTTATAGCAAACCACATTTCCCATTTTGAAAGCAAACCAACATTTGCCCTTCAAAGCAAACCACTATTTGCATTTTCGAAGCAAACCCTTTGCATTTTCAAAGCAAACCTTTTGCATTTCAAAACAAACCACCTTTTTCATTTTCAAAGCATACCACCTTTTGCATTTTCATAGCAAACCACCTTTTGCATTTTCAAAGAAAACCACCTTTTGCATTTTCAAAGCAAACCTCCTTTTGCATTTCCATTGAAATCTAGATTTTGCATTTTCAATGCAAACCCGCAAACCATCTTATGCATTTTCAAAGAAACGACCTTTTGCATTTTCAAAGCAAACGACCTTTTGCATTTTCAAAGCAAACCACCTTTTCCATTTTAAAAGCAAACCACCATTTGCATTTTCAAAGCACATCACCTTTTCCATTTTCAAAGTAAACCACCTTTTGCATTTTCAATGCAAACGACCTTTTAAATTATCAAAGCAAACGACCTTTTGGATTTTCAAAGCAAACCACCTGTTGCATTTTCAAAGCAAACCACTTTTTTATAATTTTTATACCAAACCCCCTTTTGCATTTTCAAAGTAAACCACGTTTTCCATTTTCAAAGCAAACCACCATTTGCATTTTCAAAGGAAACCACCTTTTGCATTCTAAAAGCAAACCACCTTTTCCATTTTCAAAGCAAACCACATTTTGTATTTTCAAAGCAAACCACCTTTTCCATTTTCAAAGCAAACCACTTGTTGCAATTTCAAAGAAACCACCTTTTGCATTTTCATAGCCTACACATTTTACATTTTCAAAGCAAACCAACATTTGCCCTTCAAAGCAAACCACTATTTGCATTTTCGAAGCAAACCCTTTGCATTTTCAAAGCAAACCTTTTGCATTTTCAAAACAAACCTTTTTTCATTTTCAAAGCATAACACCTTTTGCATTTTCATAGCAAACCACCTTTTGCATTTTCAAAGAAAACCACCTTTTGCATTTTCAAAGCAAACCACCTTTTGCATTTCCATTGAAAACTAGCTTTTGCATTTTCAATGCAAACCAGCAAACCATCTTTTGCATTTTCAAAGTAACGACCTTTTGCATTTTCAAAGCAAACGACCTTTTGCATTTTCAAAGCAAACCACCTATTCCATTTTCAAAGCAAACCACCATTTTCATTTTCAAAGCACATCACCTTTTCCATTTTCAAAGTAAACCACCTTTTGCATTTTCAATGCAAACCAGCAAACCGACTTTTGCATTTTCAAAGCAAACGACATTTTAATTTTTTAAAGCAAACGACCTTTTGCATTTTCAAAGCAAACCACCTGTTGCATTTTCAAAGCAAACCACTTTTTGTAATTTTTATACCAAACCACCTTTTGCATTTTCAAAGCAAACCACGTTTTCCATTTTGAAAGCAAACCACCATTTGCATTTTCAAAGCAAACCACCTTTTGCATTTTAAAAGCAAACCACCTTTTCCATTTTCAAAGCAAACCACATTTTGTATTTTCAAAGCAAACCACCTTTTCCATTTTCAAAGCAAACCACTTTTTGCAATTTCAAAGCAAACCACCTTTTGCATTTTCAAAGCATACACATTTTCCATTTTCAAAGCAAACCAAAATTTGCCCTTCAAAGCAAACCACTATTTGCATTTTCGAAGCAAACCCTTTGCATTTTCAAAGCAAACCTCTTGCATTTTCAAAACAAACCACCTTTTTCATTTTCAAAGCATACCACCTTTTGCATTTTCATAGCAAACCATCTTTTGCATTTTCAAAGAAAACCACCTTTTGCATTTTCAAAGCAAATCACCTTTTGCATTTCCATTGAAAACTAGCTTTTGCATTTTCAATGCAAACCAGCAAACCACCTTTTGCATTTTCAAAGAAACGACCTTTTGCATTTTCAAAGCAAACGACCTTTTGCATTTTCAAAGCAAACCACCGTTTCCATTTTCAAAGCAAACCACCATTTGCATTTTCAAAGCACATCAACTTTTCCATTTTCAAAGTAAACCACCTTTTGCATTTTCCATGCAAACCAGCAAAGCAACTTTTGCATTTTCAAAGCAAACGACGTTTTAAATTTTCAAAGCAAACGACCTTTTGCATTTTCAAAGCAAACCACCTTTTGCATTTTCAAAGCAAACCATTTTTTGTAATTTTTATACCAAACCACCTTTTGAATTTTCAAAGCAAACCACGTTTTCCATTTTCAAAGCAAACCACCATTTGCATTTTCAAAGCAAACCACCTTTTGCATTTTCAAAGCAAACCACCTTTTGCATTTTCAAAGCAAACCACATTTTGTATTTTCAAAGCAAACCACCTTTACCATTTTCAAAGCAAACCACTTTTTGCAATTTCAAAGCAAACCACCTTTTGCATTTCCAAAGCATACACATTTTCCATTTTCAAAGCAAACCACCTACTGCATTTTAAAAGCAAACCTTTTTGCATTTTCAAAGCAAACCACCTTTTACATTTTCAAAGAAATCAACCTTTTGCATTTTCAAAGCAAAACAACTTTTCCATTTTCAAAGCAAACCACCTTTTGCATTTTAAAGCAAACCTTTTTGCATTTTGAAAGAAAACAACATTTAGAAATTTCAAAGCAAACCACCTTTTGCACTTTCAAAGCCAAAGACCTTTTTCATTTTCAAAGCAAACCACATTTGGCATTTTCAAAGCAAGCCACCTTTTTCATTTTCAAAGCACACCAACTTTTGCATTTTCAAAGTAAACCACCTTTTTCATTTTCAATGCAATCCAGAAAACCGTATTTGCAAAGCAAACCACCTACTGTATTTTAAAAACAAACCTTTTTGCATTTTCAATGCAAACCACCTTTTGCATTTACAAAGCAAACCACCTTATGCATTTTCAAAGCAAACCACATTATGTATTTTCAAAGCAAACCACCTTTTCAAAGCAAACCACCATTTGCTTTTTCAAAGCAAACCACCTTTTGGATTTTCAAAGCAAACTACCTTTTGCATTTTCAAAGCAAACCACCTTTTGCATTTTAATAACAACCCACCTTCTGCTTTTTCAAAACAAACCATCTTTTGCATTCTCAAAGCAAACAACCTTTTGCATTTTCAAAGCAAACCGCCTTTTGCAATTTCAAACCAAGCCACCTTTTGCATTTTCAAAGCAAACCACTATATGCATTTTCAAAGCAAACCACCATTGCTTTTTTAAAGCAAACCACCTTTTGCATTTTCAAAGCAAACCACCTTTTCCATTTTCAAAGCAAACCACCTATTACATTTTAAAAGCAAACCCTTTTGCATTTTCAAAGCAAACCACCTTTTGCATTTTCAAAGCAAACCACCTTTTGCATTTTCAAAGCAGACCACCTTTTGCAATTTCAAAGCAAACGACCTTTTGCATTTTCAAACCAAACCAACTTTTCCATTTTCAAAGCAAACCACCATTTGCATTTTGAAAGCACATCACCTTTTCCATTTTCAAAGCAAACCACCTTTTCCATTTTAAAAGCAAACCACTTTTGGGCATTTTTATACCAAACCACCCTTTGCATTTTCAAAGCAAACCACCTTTTCCGTTTTCCAAGCAAACCACCTACTACATTTTCAAAGCAAACCACCTTTTGCATTTTCAAAGCAGACCACCTTTTGCATTTTCAAAGGAAACACCTTTTCCATTTTCAAAGCAAATCACCATTTGCATTTTCAAAGCAAACCTTTTTGCATTATCAAACCAATCCACCTTTTGCATTTTCAAAGCAAACCACCTTTTCAAAGCAAACCACCTTTTCAAAGCAAACCACCTTTTGCATTTTCAAGGCAAACCACCTTTTGCATTTTTACAGCAAACCACCTTTTGCAATTTCAAAGCAAACCTTACCTTTTGCATTTTCAAAGCGAACCATTTTTGCATTTTCAAAGCAAACCACTTTTTGCATTTTCAAAGCAAACCACATTTAGCATTTTCAAAGCAAACCACCTTTTGCACTTTCAAAGCAAACGAACTTTTGCATTTTCAAAGTAAACAATCTGTTCCATTTTCAAAGCAAACCACATTTAACATTTTAAAAGCAAACCACCATTTGCATTTTCAAAGCACATCACCTTTTCCATTTTGAAAGTAAACCTCCTTTTGCATTTTCCATGCAAACCAGCAAACCACCTTTTGCATTTTCAAAGCAAACCACCTTTTGCATTTTCAATGCAAACCACCTTTTTGCATTTTCAAAACATACCATCTTTTGCATTTTCAAAGCATACCATCTTTTGCATTTTCAAAGCAAACCACCATTTGCATTTCCATTAAAAAGCAGCTTTTGCATTTTCAATGCAAACCAGCAAACCACCTTTTGCATTTTCAAAGCAAACGAACTTTTGCATTTTCAAAGCAAACAACCTTTTGCAATTTCAAAGCAAACCACCATTTGCCCTTCAAAGCAAACCACCATTTGCATTTTCAAAGCACATCACCGTTTCCATTTTCAAAGTAACCCACCTTTTGCATTTTCCATGCAAACCACCAAACCAACTTTTGCAAATTCAATGCATACCACCTTTTTAATTTTCAAAGCAAACCACCTTTTCCATTTTCAAAGCAAACAATCTACTGCATTTTTAAAGCAAACCTTTTTGCATTTTCAAAGCAAAAGACCTTTTCCATTTTCAAAGCAAACAACTTTTTGCATTTTCAAAGCAAACCACCTTTTGCATTTTCAATGCAAACCACTTTTTGCATTTTGAAAGCAAACCACCTCTAGCATTTTCAAAGCAAACCACCTTTTGCATTTTCAAAGCAAACCACCTTTTGCATTTTCAAAGCAAACCACCTTTTGCATTTTTAAAGCAAACCACCTTTTGCATTTTCAAAGCACACCACCTTTTGCATTTTCAAAGCAAACCACCGTTTGCATTTTCAATGCAAACCAGCAAACCAACTTTTGCATTTTCAAAGCAAACCTCCTTTTGCATTTTCAAAACAAACGACATTTTGCTTTTTCAAAGCAAACCACCATTTGCATTTTCAAAGCAAACCACTTTTTGCAATTTCAAAGCAAACCGCCTTTTGTATTTTCAATCTAAACCACATTTTGCATTTTAAAAGCAAGCCACCTTTTGCATTTTCAAAGCAAACCACCTTTTGCATTTTTAAAGCAAACCACCGTTTGCTTTTTCAAAGCAAACCACCATTTGCCCTTCAAAGCAAACCACTATTTGTATTTTCAAAGCAAACCTTTTGCATTTTCAAAGTTAACCCTTTGCATTTTCAAAGCAAACCTTTTGCATTTCCAAAGCAAACTGCCTTTTTCATTTTCAAAGCAAACCACCTTTTGCATTTTCAAAGCAAATCACCTTTGGCAAATTTCAAAGAAAACCACATTTTGCATTTTCACAGCAAACAACCTGTTGCATTTTCAAAGCAAACATCCTTTTGCATTTTTAAAGCAACCAACCTTTTGCATTTTCAAAGCACCCCACCTTTTGCATTTTTAAAGCAAACCACCTTTTGCATTTTCAAAGCAAACCACCTTTTGTATTTTCAAAGCAAACCACCTTTTGCATTTTCAAAGCACACCACTTTTTTGCAATTTCAAATCAAACCACCTTTTGCATTTTCAAAGCAAACCACCTTTTCCATTTTCAAAGCAAACCATCTACTGCATTTTTACAGCAACCCTTTTTGCATTTTCAAAGCAAACCACGTTTTGCATTTTCAAAGGAAACCATCTTTTCCATTATCAAAGCAAACCATCTACTGCTTTTTTAAAGCAAACCTTTTTTGCATTTTCAAAGCAAACCATCTTTTGCAATTTCAAAGCAAACCACGTTGTGCATTTTCAAAGCAAACCACCTTTTTCATTTTCAAAGCAAACCACCTTTTGCATTTTCAAAGCAAACCACCTTTTGCATTTTCAAAGAAAACCTCATTATGCATTTTCAAAGCAAACCACCTTTTGCATTTTCAAAGCAAACCACCTTTTGCATTTGCATTAAAAAGCAGCTTTTGCATTTTCAATGCAAACCAGCAAACCACCTTTTGCATTTTCAAAGCAAACGACCTTTTGCATTTTCAAAGCAAACGATCTTTTGCATTTTCAAAGCAAACCACCTTTTGTATTTTCAAAGCAAACCACCTTTTGCATTTTCAAAGCAAACCACTTTTTTGCAATTTCAAATCAAACAACCTTTTGCATTTTCAAAGCAAACCACCTTTTCCATTTTCAAAGCAAACCATCTACTGCATTTTTAAAGCAAACCTTTTTTCATTTTCATAGCAAACCACGTTTTGCATTTTCAAAGGAAACCATCTTTTCCATTTTCAAAGCAAAACATCTACTGCTTTTTTTAAAGCAAACCGTTTTGCATTTTCAAAGCAAACCATCTTTTGCAATTTCAAAGCAAACCACCTTTTGCATTTTCAAAGCAGACCACCCTTTGCATTTTCAAAGCAAAACACCTTTTAAATTTTCAAAGCAAACCACCTTTTGCATTTTCAAAGCAAACTTTTTTGCATTTTCAAAGCAAACCACCTTTTGCATTTTCAAAGCAAACCACCTTTTGCATTTTCAAAGCAAACCCTTTTGCATTTTCAAAGCAAACCACCTTTTGCATTTTCAAAGCAAACCACCTTTTGTAATTTCAAAGCAAACCACCTTTTGCATTTTCAAAGCAGACCACCCTTTGCATTTTCAAAGCAAAACACCTTTTAAATTTTCAAAGCAAACCACCTTTTGCATTTTCAAAGCAAACCTTTTTGCATTTTTAAAGCAAACCACCTTTTGCATTTTCAAAGCAAACCACCTTTTGTAATTTCAAAGCAAACCACCTTTTGCATTTTCAAAGCAAAACACCTTTTCCATTTTCCATTTTCATAGCACACCACCTTTTGCATTTTCAAAACAAACGACCTTTTGCATTTTCAAATCAAACCACATTTTGCCTTTTCAAAGCAAACCTCCTTTGGGCGTTTTTATAGCAAACCACCTTTTGCATTTTAAAAGCAAACCACCCTTTGCATTTTCAAAGCAAACCACCCTTTGCATCTTCAAAGCAACCACCTTTTGCTTTTTCAAAGCAAACCACCATTTGACCTTCAAAGCAAACCACTGTTTCCATTTTCAAAGCATACCTTTTGCATTTTCAAAGCAAACCACCTTTTTCATTTTCAAAGCAAACGACATTTTGCATTTTCAAAGCAAACCACCTTTTGCATTTTCAAAGAAAACCACATTTTGCATTTTCAAAGCAAACCACCTTTTGCATTTTCAAAGCAAACCACATTTTGCATTTTCTAAGCATACCATCTTTTGGATTTTCAAAGCAAACCACCTTTTGCATTTGCATTAAAAAGCAGCTTTTGCATTTTCAATGCAAACCAGCAAACCACCTTTTGCATTTTCAAAGCAAACCACCTTTTACATTTTCAAAGCAAACCACAATTTGCATTTTCAAAGCAAACCAGCTCTTGCATTTTAAAGGCAAACCACCTTTTGCATTTTCAAAGCAAACCACCATTTGCATATTAAAAGCAAGCCACCTTTTGCATTTTCAAAGCAAACCATTTTCAAAGCAAACAATCTACTGCATTTTTAAAGCAAACCTTTTTGCATTTTCAAAGCAAACCACGTTTTGAATTTACAAAGCAAACCTCCGTTTCAATTTTCAAAGCAACCGACCTTTTGCATTTTCAAAGCAAACCACCTTTTGCATTATCTAAGCATACCACCTTTTGTATTTTCAAACCAAACCACCTTTTGAACTTTCAAAGTAAACCATTTTTTTTTCCAATTTCAAAGCAAACCACCTTTTGCATTTATAAGCAAACCACTTTTACCATTTTCAAAGCAAACAATCTACTGCATTTTAAAGCAAACCTTTTTGCATTTTCAAAGCAAACCTCCGTTTCCATTTTCAAAGCAAACCATCTAATGCATTTTTAAAGCAAACCACCTTTTGCATTTTCAAAGCAAACCAGCAAACCAACTTTTGCATTTTCAAAGCAAACCACCATTTGCATTTTCAAAGAAAACCACATTTTGGATTTTCAAAGCAAACCACCTTTTGCATTTTCAAAGCAAACCACCTTTTGCATTTTCAAAGCAAACCATCTACTGCATTTTTAAAGCAAATCTTTTTGCATTTTCAAAGCAAACCAAGTTTTGCATTTTCAAAGGAAACCACCTTTTGCATTTCCATTAAAAAGCAGCTTTTGTATTTTCAAAGCAAACCACCTTTTGCATTTTCAAAGCAACAATTTTTTTGCAATTTCAAATCAAACCACCTTTTGCATTTTCAAAGCAAACCACCTTTTCTATTTTCAAAGCAAACCATCTACTGCATTTTTAAAGCAAATCTTTTTGCATTTTCAAAGCAAACCAAGTTTTGCATTTTCAAAGGAAACCACCTTTTCCATTTTCAAAGCAAACCATTTACTGCTTTTTTAAAGCAAAC
>JAXLNO010000987.1:0-51315 GCA_038087875.1 Malacoraja senta
CAAATTGATTTTGTCTCATGGCCAGTGCAGCGGTGACTCATTGTACCGATTATCCATGGTCATTTTGTTTTTTTAATCAGTATTTATCAACTTTGACTCAATTCTAGTACAGAAATTGGACAAACTGGAAACTGAAAAGTAGGGGAACGCCGTCACCCTGCGTACCCACCCCCCTGCATTTCCATCACTGGAAGGAAGATAATTGATGAGGCAAGAGAAGATGGTTTGACCAGGGTCATTACCCTGAAGAACTCCTGCAATTACGACATTACACCAGCCACTGGAGTGGCTTTCCTTCAATGCAACTGACTTCAGTTCCACTAGGATGCCTTGATCCACCCTCACCTCTGGAATTCACGTCTTTGGTACATTTTTTGACAATTTTCCAAATTTGAAAAATATAGGTGCCAACATGACAACTGTGCTGGAGCAGTTTGATTAGAGGCACTACTAATTGTGGAGCACACCTTCAGTGCTACTGCTGGGATGATGTCTGCCCCATAGCCTGAATGTTGAACTGCAAGTATCATGTCTGACAGAACACATTGAATGATCCTTTTACTGGCAAAATAAATGGCTAAGACTCCTTGCATTTAACCATTGTTCTTCAACTTCTATCGACCAGAGCTGCTAATTTATAAAGCCAAGAGATACTGATTTTACTTCGGAGTCACGTGAGTGACTACATGAAGAACCCCGCCAGTGCGCCTGCGCGTCATTATGTCAGACGCCTTGACGCAAATGGACGTGAGGAGCAGAGCTCCTCCAGTGGTTTGTAGTTTTTCAACTACAAGGTAAGAAGAAACTTTTTTCATGTTTTCCAGGTCCGTTTACTGTGGGTCTATGGGGATTTTTTTTCCACAGACGCCATGGGAAAAAACGGACAGGGGGAAGAGGCGAGCGACACAGCCGACAGAAAGTCGGGAAAGTCGGGAGTCTGCAGTTAGCGCCCAACCGCCTCTAAACCCCGGTACAGTCGCCAGCGGTGAGCATAGCGACTGTGGACCTGGGGCTGGTGGACACAGTCAGCGCCTGTCGGGCAAAAGACGAAGTTTAAATCCCAACGGCCCACGGAGGGAGTCCCAGGCAATGGAAGTAGCTCCAGGACTAGATACAGCTTTCGAGCGTATTGCCCAAATAGAAAGCCTTTTACATAGGCTGTTGGAGCAAAGTTCACTCAGGGAGGAGTGTACTGAAATCCAAGCTGCTGGAAGCAGCTCAACAGCACCTGGCACAGGGCTGATGGAATGCACCCTCAGGGATGAGGAGCATGCTACGGGTCATGAGATTTCAGACCCCGACTGACGGTGAGGCTGTACAAAGCGATGAACGGCAGCTGCCAGATGTTCCACCCCTGGCAGTTGGATTCGCTGCCCCGTCAGGGTCAGGAGAGCCATTAGGAGAAGAACTGGCCTCCTTAATAAATTACTTGGTTTACCATCAGCTGGAACAGCAGGAGATGGATGAGACTGCAAGAAAGCAGGAGACCCCAAGTAACTGTGGGTTGCTGAAAGCAGCAGCAGTGAACCAAATTATCTGGAATCAGTTGCAGAGAATATTAAAGCTGCTGGGTTCTGGAATAACTTCTTATACCAGAATAGCAGATACCAGCCAAGAGATGACGAAGTTGCATCAGGAAGCACTGGGGTTGCTATGCAGCACCCACTTCGAGATCAATTATCTGAGGAAGGTGCTATACGGCCTACTATGAATCCGAAATTCGCAGCACTCTGCAAACCAAGTAATATACAATTACCCAACTTACTCTTTGGAGAGGATCTCGGGAGACGTATTAAAGAGTTGGAAGATGAAGCGAAAACCGGATTGATAAAACATCAATGGTTGCAAAGTCTGTAAAGAGGAAGTATCCTTTCAGACGTCATACGGATCCTAGACCAGGACCAAGTCGCTCATCAACGCAGGGACGTAGCTGGCAGCCTGCAGCGGGAG
The DNA here is from genome assembly GCA_038087875.1 of Malacoraja senta. Classification (NCBI taxonomy): domain Eukaryota; kingdom Metazoa; phylum Chordata; class Chondrichthyes; order Rajiformes; family Rajidae; genus Malacoraja; species Malacoraja senta. Next base: position 1,951 of record JAXLNO010000987.1, read on the forward strand.
TAAGAAGCAGTGGTGGTGTTTCCGGGAGAATCCAGGGATCTCAGAATACTCAAATGACTCAAGAGGTAGGTGGACCTGGTTCTCATGGGAACATACTAACTGGATTAAGTCCAAAAGTTGGAGGCAGATTACGTCTCTTCTATAAACATTGGAAGAAGATTACTTCAGATGTGGTAATTCTGAATAATATACAAGGATTTCGAATTGAATTCAATCCAAATTATGATTTGCCTGTCCAGCATGTTCCTAGCAGAACTCTCCACTTTGCGAAGTAATGGAGGTACAAGCTGCGCTTCAAAACCCTATATATAAAAGGTGTTATTGAAGAATCAGTCTACCAAATTCACCAATGTGGGTCAAATATATTCCCTCGATCAAAAAAGGATGGAGGATGTAGGATTATTCTAGACTTGACAAGTCTGAATCCTTTTGTTTAATTTAAACATTTTAAAAGGGAGACATTTGTGACTGCCAAACAACTTATTTCAGAAGGTACACAAAAATGCTGGAGAAACTCAGCGGGTGCAGCAGCATCTATGGAGCGAAGGAAATAGGTAACGTTTCGGGCCGAAACCCTTCTTCAGACGGCCCGAAACGTTACCTATTTCCTTCGCTCCATAGATGCTGCTGCACCCGCTGAGTTTCTCCAGCATTTTTGTGTACCTTCGATTTTCCAGCATCTGCAGTTCCTTCTTTAACAACTTATTTCAGAAGCATGTCATATGGCAACTATAGATTTACATGGATGAACTAGTTATGGCAGTTCAAAGCTTTGCCTAATGGGTTAACGTCCGCTCCCAGAATATTCACAAAGTTGTTAAAACCAATTCTGGGGTTGCTGAGAAGCCAGGGGCATGTACTAATGGCATACTTGGATGATTATAGGAAGGACAAAACAGTCAACAGAAGCATCTGTTGCAGTTGTGAAATCAACTTTTGAAAGTTTGGGGTTTCTAATTCATCCAAAGAAATCAAGGTTAACACCATGTACCTCGATTGATTATTTGGGGTTCACAATTGATTCAGTCCAAATGAAAATTACTTTGCCCAGTGAAAAAAGGGTGGAGTTGATTAAAGATTGCAGTAATCTGTTAAACGAGCAAAAACCCTCAATCAGACAGGTGGCTCGAGTACTGGGGAAAATTAGTAGCAGCATTCCCAGCAGTCCAATACGGACCATTACATTATCAACAGCTGCAGAGATTTAAAGAACAGGCACTGAGAATGCATGCTGGTCATTTTGATAGAACCATGCAACTAACAACAAATGCTGTTTCTGATCTGCAGTGGTGGATTCTACATGTCTCAAGCAGTTCCAGCAAAGTGCTGATTGAACAACCTTCCATGATATTACAAACTGATGCCAGTGCACTAGGATGGGGTGCAACTGACTTAGCATCTAGCTGCGGAGGCAGATGGAATCAGGAAGAGTCATTGTTACTGCAGACATGGGGAGTTAACTATTTGGAGTTTTAGGATGTTTCTATGGACTCCAAGCTTATTGTTCTAACACAACTAAAAGGCATGTTCAAGTTCAAATTGATAAACAACAGCAGTTGCCTATATTAATGATATGGGTGGAATCAAGTCGGGGTCATGTGACAAAATGGCTAATGAACTTTGGTCTGGGTGTATTGAAAAGAACATTTGGATTTCAGCTATCTATCTACCAGGTAGAATGAACACGATAGCAGACACCAGGTCACGAAAGTTCCATGATAATAAGAATGGATGTTGAATCGAGAGGTATTCAATGATATAGTAATCAGATTTGGAATGCCCGACCGACTTGTTTGCATCTAGACTGAATCATCAGCTATCGAGATATGTCTCATGGGAATCAGATCCAGGAGCAGTGGCCATTGATGCTTTCTCGCTACATTGGGGTGGTATGTTTTCATATATATTTCCACTTTTCTGACTCATAAGCTAATGTTTGCTTAAAATCAGGCAAGATGCTGCTTCAGGGGTATTGGTAGTACCAGATTGGCCTACGCAGCCATGGTATCTGTTGATATTAGAATTAACAACACAAATGTTGATGAAAGTCCCAAAAAGGGGTAATTTATTGCTGCACCCTGTAACAGGGGAACAACATCCATTATATGATCGTTTGGATTTGTTGATTTGCAGGTTTTAAGAAGGCCTTTTTCGGGGCGAGGACTGTCTGAGCGTACTGTGGACATGCTTACGGCAGCCTGGAGGAAGAGCACTCAAAAACAGTACCTTTCTTATATTAAGAAATGGGAAGAGTTCTGTGTACAAAAGAATGTGCAATATAGTACTGCAGATATTTCAAATGTTTAGAATTTCTGTCAAAACGTTATTATGATGAAGGTCTGAGTTGTAGTGCAATTAATTCAGCCAGAAGTGCATTGCCCTCATATTTGGTTCTGGATTCAGAAAGAAACCCAATTGGGTCACACCCAATTGTTTCCAGACTAATGAAAGGAATCTTTAATTCCAAATCACCGAAACCGAGGTACATGACAATCTGGGATGTAAGTGTGGTACTGAAACTACTTCGTGAATGGTCACCAAGTGTGTCTTTACCTTTGGCCAAGCTCAGTATGAAAGTATTCATGCTTATGGCATGAGTGACAGCACAACGAGTGCAAACACTTGTAAAATTACAAATAGACAGTATGGAAGTAACTGAAGACAAGGTTACATTCTATATCTATGACCTACTAAAGCAAATTAGGCCAGGTGTGACAGGATTTAAAATTATGCTAGCAGCATATCCAAATGATCCTTGTCTCTGTGTTAAGACATATTTGTTACAATACATTGAGGTCACAAAGAATTTGAGAAATACGGAAACTGGGTTGTTGATCACACACAAGAAACCACAATACAGTTTCAATACAGACTATTTCCAGATGGATAAAAGAAGTCTTAGCATCTGCTGGTATTAACACTTATGTTTTTACGTCTCACTCGACTAGGGCAGCAGAAACGTCGGCGGCCAGGGCAAAAGACGTCCCTGTCGACCATATCCTCGCAGTCGCCGGGTGGTCCAATGAGTTGATGTTTCAACATTTTTACCATCGGCCTATTGTTAATGCGGGATTGTTTGCAGAAACTATTTTAAGTTCTGTGTAAATTCCTCTGGTTTAAAGGGGATCTGATTAATTTCATTATTGAAATGAATTACTGCATTTGTGGTACAAATGTTATTATGAATGCATGATTGATTATTTCTCGTTCCGAGTCAATCAATGCAGTGAGAAGCCGGGATTGATCCACGGCATGAAATCACAAAGCTTTAAAATCTTCACGTAGTCACTCACGTGACTCCGAAGTAAAATAGTAAGATTAAACGAGAACTTACCTAAGTTTGAAGTTTGATCTTTATTTTATGAGGAGTTACGTAGGTGATTACGTGCCCGCCACGACCCTACCATCTATCATAAAGGTCAGATGGAAGTTCTTGTATTACTCGTTTTATTATGAGACTATATTACTTCGGTTGTTGTTTTTGTGATTTCACACCGCTGCTTTGAAGATTGACGCGCAGGCGCACTGGTGGGGTTCTTCACGTAATCACCTACGTAACTCCTCATAAAATAAAGATCAAACGTCAAACTTAGGTACGTTCTCGTTTAATCTTACTATTTATGAATATAAATATGATGACAATAAGATCTATGACCAAGAATTTCATCGTTCGCTAACATTTTTAAGAAGAGTTGTAAATAGATTGCTTAATCATGTAAAATAAATATTTATCTGTTTGATTAATCATTGACTTTGTTTAATTATTTCTGGAGTGACTTTTGAAAGAATATCTTTGATTTAAAACCACTTTTCAACAAATTAGAATTGTGTTGAGAGCAAAGGACTGAAAGATAATGAAGGTTCAAACTTTGTATTGCAAAAATAGGATCACGTAAATTTACACTTTTTAATTAGCTACAATAATATTAGAATTGTTATAACATTTGAGATATTTTTATACAATGGCCTTTACTTTTTTATAATTTATACCTCTAGTATAAATAGATTTTATCATTTTCATTTAATTAAAAATACTTTGGTCTATAATTAGATGAGCAATAGCCTGCTAATAAACCTGGGTTGAAGAATCAATCCTTGTGACATAGAACGAGGAAGCCTCGTGAAATTAGACTGCAGGTCTCATCTAAAATGACCAGCAAGCTTGAATGCAGATTAAGCCACATGCAGACACATTTTTCTTAAAAAACACACATTGCCATTCATGGTGGTTTGGGTTTTGGAGCACGGAGGTCCTACTGCGGTTGTACAGGGCCCTGGTGAGACCGCACCTGGAGTATTGTGTGCAATTTTGGTCTCCTAATTTGAGGAAGGACATTATTGCTATTGAGGGAATAATGGTTCATCAGATCAATTCCCCGGATGGCGGGACTGACGTATGATGAAAGAATGGGTCGACTGGGCTTGTATTCGCTGGAATTTACAAGCATGAGAGGGTATATTATAGAAACATATAACATTCTTAGAGGATTGAACAGAGTAGATGCAGGAAAAATGTTCCCGATGTTGAGGGAGTCCAGAACCAGGGGTCACAGTTTAAGAATAAGGGTGTAGGCCATTTAGGACTCAGATGAGGTGAAACTTTTTCACCCAGAGAGTTGTGAATCTGTGGAATTCTCTGCCTCAGAAGGCAGTGAAGGACAATTCACTGGATGTTTTCAAGTGTTAGATTTAGCTCTTAAGGCTAAGGAAATCAAGGGATATGCGGAAAAAGCAGAAACGGAGTACTGATGTTGGATGATCAGCCATGATCATATTGAATGGCGGTACTAGCTCGAAGGGGCAAATGGCCTACTCCTGCACCTCTTTTCTATGTTTCTATGTTTCTAAAGTTTGAGGAGGGGGGTCTCCTTAAAGTGCAAGTTATCTTATTGGCAAATTGGGCAGTTTTGGTGCAGAATATTTGTGCATACACTTCAATTACTATCACCACTCTCCCCCCCACTCTACCCTTATCCCTGCTGCCACCATCATGGCAGACCCAGTGGTGCCTCTCTGAATCTGTAATATATAAAGATGACTGTTTGGACATGAAACACATGAATAGGATGCAGGATTATTTTTGACAATTGGTATAAAAATATAAACCTGTGTTTCGTTTGTCATTGTGAAGTGACAATATGCTGTTGGTTTATCGTGTATCTGCACAATGTGGATGGCTCAATTGTAATATTGTCTTACCGCTGACTGGTGACAACGCAACAAAAGCTTTTCTCTGTACCTCGGTAAACGTGACAATAAACGCAACTAAACTAAAACATAACTCCCTTCATTCATTTATTCAAAACCCCACATAAAGACCCTTCCAGAGAGCTGTGTACAGTAGGATCTCCCGGAGGGCTGTGGTCTACAGGGGGAAGGTGCCGAGCTGATCCCTCATGGCCGAACTCAAGACCTGGAAGCCGGAGCCCACCGAGCCAGCCCGACAACACATTACCAGAAGAAATTTGTTGGGGCTCATTCAGGCTGGATGCAGTGGTTTTGAATACGTTCCAGTTCACCGACTCAAGGCAGGTCTGGAGTAGACTCCCGGACTTGTCCAACCACTGCTGTATTAGTCTCTTTATTGGTGCCTTGTACTCAATCTTTGTCTGTAAACTGGCAGAAGCAGCAATGACAGATGATGAGACTGGCCAAACTGAGAGCAAGGGGTGGACCGATCGGCATACTCAATGGTAATGTAGCAGTAGTCTTGCATGTTAACATCCATCATCATCACCATCGTTGAAAACATCAACAGGCACGGTGCCTTACAATGTATGTACGACAGTGATCGCAGCTTCTACTGAAGTGTGGATGGCCATTGGCTCGCTATGAGCTCACCTGCCCTTTGACAGATCTTGTTTTTGGTCCTGCTGGGCGTCCACAGCCCGCCCCTCACCTGGCAAACCTGGTGGGGTAGACGGTTTAGTCGCTGACTATCCGACCATGGAGCAGGTAGCACGGGATTAAATGGTACCCATGGCTGGGGAACTCCCCCCGACCTGACCTCAGATTAACATCCCGCATCCTGAAATTTTCCTGATTGAAGTCAGCAGCAATGACTTCCGGTGGCGCCATGGAGTAGGAAGCAGGCGCCCGCTTTAGCTCTGCTCCTGAAATGCGCTAAAAAATGCTTAAAAGCCTGAAAGGAAGAACGGGACTGATTTAAAATACTCACCGGCAGATAAGTGACGTCATCAGAAATCGCATTTAATGGAATGCATTTAGAAATGGTCCCCACGCTTTCTGAAACCTTCCATTTGAATGTTGAAGTGAGTACCTGATTTTCTCGAGCTTTAGGCAGGACATAATATCTGTCAGCCATTGTGTATGAGTGGGCGGGGTAGGTTCCGTCCACCTGAGCAGGATTGTTCGCCGACCCAGAAGAGAAGCAAAAGATATAGTGCGGCGTTTATCTGCAGTTAATCTAACCTCCTCACCAGTGACCCCAAAAAGAGCGATTAGAGGCTTTGGTTCAAATTTTATGTTTAACACTTGGGATAATGTATGAAAAACCTCTAGCCAGAACTTGTTAAGGCTGGGGCATGACCAATACATATGGATAAGAGAGGCTTCAGAAATTTTACATTTAACACAGAATAGACTAACCTCAGGATAAATAGTAGATAATTTGGCTTTTGAGATATGAGCCCTATGTACCACTTTGAATTGGATCAGGCAGTGACGAGCACATAGAGAGATGGAATTAACCAATTTTAAAATGGAACTCCATGTATCTTCCGAGAGAGAGAAGCCCAAGTCTTCCTCCCTTGCTGCCTTGAGCTTGTCCATGGCATGCCTTAGATCCAACATCCTGCCATATAAAGCTGAGACAAGTCTATTCTGAGATGGGTTTAAAGAAAGAACTATATCAACAAAGGGTGTGTCTGTTGGTATAGAGGAGCTGGGCAGTTTATAGAACACATAATGTCTTGTTTGCAGGAATCCGAAAAAAATCTGACTTTGGAAGATTGAATTTGTTGCTTAATTGTTCAAATGATGCTACAGTGTTACCCATAAACAGGTCCTTGAAGCGCACAATACCCTTCCTATGCCATTCTTTAAAGGCCTGGTCCTGAGTTGATGGTTTAAAAAGGTGGTTTGATGCAATAGGGCTCAGTAGGGAAAAGTTTTGCAACCCCAAACATTTCCTGAATTGAGCCCATATCCTCAAAGAGTGTTTAACCACTGGATTTTTTACAGATTTAATTGAGGGGAGTGGAAGTGAGGAATCAAGTAGTGCAGGTATGGACATATTATCATCTGTGTGTAATTCCATGGCTACCCAGTCAGGACAATCGGGCTAGCTGTGAAAGAAAGACCAAAATGCAAGGCAGCGCAGGTTAGCAGCCCAATAATAAAAGCGAAAGTTTGGGAGAGCCAGGCCTCCAGCAGCCTTGGTTTTTTGAAGGTGGGCCTTATTGAGACGAGGTCGCTTACCTCTCCATATATAGGAGGAAATAACTGAGTCAAGATGGTCAAAAAAGGACCTGGGGATAAAAACCGGTAAGGCCTGAAAGAGGTACAAATATTTTGGTAAAATCGTCATTTTGATTGAATTTATCCGACCGACAAGTGACATTGACAGGGGTGACCACTGTGTTAGCGTCTGTTTGATCTGGTTTAACAGAATGATAAAATTATCTTTGAAAAGATCCTTGTATTTCCTCGTAACTTAAATGCCCAAGTATAAGTGCATGTTTTTTTCAATTTTGAATGGCAAGTTGGTAAGATCCGAGGGTTGTACTTTATAGTTAATGGGAAACAGTTCGCTTTTTCCAAGATTTATCTTATAACCTGAAAATTGACCAAAATTATTGAGCAGTGACATAGCAGATTGCAGAGAGGTGCCTGGATTTGAGACAAAAAGCAAAAGGTCGTCAGCATATAGTATGACCTTGTGCTGTGTACTGCCCCTCCAAATGCGAAAGGCCATGGCAAGTGGTTCGATGGCCAAGTCAAAAAGCATGGGGCTCGGAGGACACCCCTGACGGGTTCCACGATGCAAGTCGAACGACTTGGACAACTGGGAATTAGTCTGAACTGAAGCTGTGGGATGAGAGTATAGTAACCTGATCCATCAAATAAAGTTTGTTCCAAAACCAAATTTGTCCAGAACAGCCCATAGATAGACCCACTCAACGCGATCAAATGCTTTTTCTGCATCAATAGATATGACACACTCAGGGACCTCCTCAGAAGCAGAGTAGACAATATCTAATAATCGATGTATGTTAAAGAATTAACGTCTGGTCTTAACAAAGCCGGTTTGGTCCTCAGATATAACAGTAGGGAGGACATTCTCTAGTCTACGAGCTAGAACCTTAGCTAAAATTTTAGCATCCATGATTAGAAGGGAGACGGGTCTGTAGGAGGCACATTCGGTTGGATCTTTACCTTTTTTGGCGATAAGAGTAATACAGGCTTCGGCAAAGGATGGAGGAAGAGAACCTTGTCTGTAGGATTCAGATAGAATAGAACACAACTGTTGGGAAAGGAGTAGAGAGAACTTTTTTTAAAACTCTGCCGGGAAGCCGTCAGGGCCCGGACATTTGCGTGATTGCATTGAGGAAATGGCTGAAGCTATTTCTGCCTGTGATATGGGTTCATCCAATCTTTCCCTAAAATCTAATGAGAGTTTGGGAATATTTAGACTGCTCAGAAAGTCATGCATTACCTTATGATCCGGTTGAGATTCTGAAGTATAAAGCTGGGAATAAAAGTCTCTGAAAGCGTCATTAATTTGCAAGTGATCCGAAGTGAACTGGCCATTAAGCATGCGAATTTTAGAAATATCCTGTCTCGCTTTAGTCATTTGTCAGTTTTATCTCCATATGTATAAAACATGGCTTTATTTTTTTTAAGTATGTGTTCCATTGAGTGAGTAATGAGTAGGTCAACTTTGGATTTGAGTTCCAATCGTCATTTATAAAGAGTTGGATTTTGAGTTTGCGCATATAGCTTGTCAATTTCTCCAATTTGATGAGCAAGATCTAAACGCTCTTTAATGGATTTCCGCTTCATTTGAGCAGTGTAAGATATGATCTGCCCCCTAAGGTAAGCCTTAAGGGCATCCCATACGATCAGGCTAGAGATTTCAGGGGATATATTAGTGGGGGGAAAAAGCTATCTCCCTTTCCATAAACTCTACAAACTTATCATCCGAGAGCAAAGTAGAATTGAATCGGCACTGCCTACTCTTTTGAGGGAGATCTGGAAGGGACAAGGCCAGAGCAATAGGGGCATGGTCAGAAATGACAATACTCTCATAGTCACAGTAATGAACCAGGGGTACAAGTTGGTTATCAAGAAAGAAATAGTCAATTCTAGAATACATATGATGGACATGTGAGAAAAATGAGTATTCCTTATCTTGTGGATGTAAAGAGCACCACACATCGCAGACACCGTAATGGGAGAGAAAGGCTTGGATGAAACAAGCTGATTGACTTACTGTACTGGGGTTAGTAGAGGATCGGTCTAAAAGAGGATCTAAACAACAATTGAAATCACCACCGAGTATAAGAGAGTATGTGTTCAGGTCTGGAAGTAATGGAAATAGCCGCTCAAAAAAACCTACATCGTCTACATTAGGGGCATACACGTTGACAAATACTACCAGTGTATTGTATTATTTTCCAGTCACAATTATATACCGACCAAACTTGTCAGAGATCACATTATGTGGCTCAAAGGAAATGTTCTGGCTGATAAGGATTGAAACTCTTCTGGCTTTAGCCTGAAAGGAAGAGTGGAACCCTTGCCCCACCCAACCTGACAAGAGACGGCCATTGTCTGAGCAACGGATATGAGTTTCTTGCACGAAGGCTATTTCTGTTTTGAGTTGTTTAAGATCAGAAAAAAACGTTCTTCTTTTAACAGGATGGTTTAAACCGTTGACATTCCAGCTCACTAGCTTTATATGTCTATCCATGCATAATAAAGAAAAACGTTAAATTGTAATGGAAATACATTGAACCAAATGACAGGCTGAAAACAAAGCAGTTACTGGCAGTGGCATAACCCCCCCCCCCCCCCCTCCTCCCTAAGAAAGCTGCTATAGAAAGAAGCAACAAGCTCTTCCAAACAAACATTTTACAAATTGAATCTTCCTGTCTAACGTTAAACAATTTCTCCAGTATTATGTACTAAACAATACATTTAAGCACCTCTATAATAAAATTTTGGCTTATCTAAATAGCCCCCCAAAAATATGGCTATGAAAACTGAATACCTACTTTGGAATAACTGAACAGTGCAAACCCTGAACTGTGTCAACAGTGAACTAAATGGTTAAATGTAACTGAAAACTCACATGGGTTAACATGTCCTTGAAAATATGATTGCAGCTTGAAAGTTACTTACTGGCCCATAAAAGCTTTTAAAGAGCCGAAGTTAGAACGCAACAGTACACAGATATAGGGCCAGGCCATATGTGGTAACAGCACACAAAAATCCAGCTGGAAATCGTTTCTAATTTACAGTGCACATATTGTGATATTTGGCTGTAGCCATTTTGTATAAGTATCTTAGTAAATAAGCAGCACACCCGGATGAAAAAGCACGTTCAACCATGTAAACAAACCACAGACGTTAGCTGACATGCTGCACGTCGTGTCAATAGGTAGAGCTATACAGTGTTACCTCTCATCCAGTGGGTTCAAAGTCCCTAAACAGAATCTTTATGGGGGTTTAGGTGACCTAGGGAGGCTGCCGATGTATTTCTGCACCTCCTCGGCTGTGTTTATCCACTTTCTGGCACCACCGAACAACGTGAGACGGAGTCGAGCTGGATATAGCAGAGCAGGCTTTAGTCCCAGTTTGTAAAGTTCTGCCATGACGTCTCTGTATTCTGCCCGCTGGCTCTGAACTTCAGGGCTGTAATCCTCCACAATCCGAATTGGTTTGACACGAAATTCGAGTTCCCCTCTCCGCCGTGCCTCTCTGATGAGGAGAGCCTTCATCTGGTACCGATGCAGGCGGAGAATGACTCTCCGCAGTCTCTGGCCAGGGGCCGGTTTAGCATTTAGGGAGCGATGGGCTCTGTCGACTTCTGGAGGGGATGTCAACGTCTCACTCCCGAAAACCTCTCGCAGCAAACTTGAGAAAAACTCAGTGGGGCGCCCGCTTTCAGTGGATTCTGGTAGACCGAGGATGCATATGTTTTGTCGCCGACTTCGGCCCTCCAAGTTGGCCACTTTAGCCTTTAGCTCAGTATTGTCACCACTCAGAGTGGAACAAATGTTCTCAAGGTCGACGACTCGCTGGTTAAGATCCTCTGCAGAAAGTTCCAGGGACGCAACACGTTGATCATGATCCTCCACTGTAAGCTTTATTTCGTCTAGCTTTGAGTCGAGCCGACCAAACAAAGTTCTTTTTTTTTAAATATTTTAATTTTATTAGAAGTAAGTACAATTGTATACAATCATATTTTCATAATACATTTTATGAACAGCTTCTTATTTTTTTATTATAGTAAAGAGGAAAAAGAAAAAGAAATTAGATAATAAAGTATAGAAAAACGTGAGATATATAGTGCGTGGAGAAGAAAAATAGAGAATGATAGAAGAAAGAGTAGAAAATAGGAAAAAGGGAGTAAAAGAAAAAAGGAAGAAAAAGAAAAAAGAAGTAAGGAGATCTTTTTTATAATCTTGAACATCCCTCGCCCAGTCACGAGACAGTTAGCTTTTACAATTGTGTTGCACCATATGATTCCGAAAAGATGACAAATGGAGACCAACTCGTTATGAATTGGTCAGATTTATCTATTAGGAGGAATCGCATTTCCTCAAGATGTGCGGTGTCCAACATACTTGCAATCCACATTTTGAGCGTTGGCATTGGTGTATTTTTCCAAAATTTAAGTATTAATTTTTTTGCTATTATTAAACCATAATTAAAAAATAATTTTTGAGATGGATTCAATTTATTCCCATCTTCCATTACCCCAAATTTAATCAATTCATTATTAGGTTCCATTTTTATCTTAAATAATGTTGTAAATATTTTGAAAATATCACTCCAGAATCCATAAAGTTTTATACAGGAAACAAAAGAGTGTGTTATAGTTGCGTTTTGGGTTAAACACTTATCGCAAGTGGGGGATATATTTGGATAGAATTTATTTAATCTTGTTTTTGAATAATATAATCTACGTAAAATTTTAAATTGAATTAAATTATGTCTTGCATTAATCGAACATTTGTGAATGTATATCAAATACTTTCCCCATGTAACCTTCGTAATTTTTATCATTAATTCCCGTTCCCACTCTTCTCTAAGTACCTCTGTCGCTGGTAGGTCTATATTTAAAATACTATTATATAAATATGATATTAATTTTTGTGCATCAGCTTTAATATTCATTGCTTCTTCCAATAAATCAGGAGTTATTTTTTGATATCCTTGTATGTATTTCTTCAAGAAATCGCAAATCTGAAGATATTTAAAATAATGGTTGTTTTTCAATTTAAATTTTAATTGTAATTGTTGAAATGATAATAAATTTCCCATTTCATACATATCCCCGATCCTTTTAATTCCTAAACTTTCCCATTGATTATATGTTTTGTCCATAAGAGATGGTTTAAATAAAGGATTATTCGCTATTGGTATTAACAATGATAGGTTTCTTAATTTTAAGGATAATTTTATTTGTTTCCATATTCTTATTGTATCCTGTATAATTGGGTTCTTCTTATATATTGTATTGTTCATTTTTTTTCGGGGAGAAGAGGATCGTTCCTATATTACAAGGAAAACAATCCTCTTTCTCCATTTTTATCCATTATGTCTGTTGGGTAGAACTATCCAACCAGTAAATTATATTCTTAATTTGTACTGCCCAATAATAATACAGAAAATTCAGGAGTGAAAGTCCTCCTGCATCTTTTGGTTTACATAAGTGTTCTTTTTTAATTCCATGTGATTTATAATCCCAAATAAAATTAGTAATATTAGTCTAATTTTTTTTTTTAATATTTTGGTATATGTACTGGCATAGACTGAAATAGGTATAATAGTTGTGGTAGAAAGATCATTTTTATAGCATTTATTCTACCTATTAATGATAAAGGAAGTGTTTTCCAAAATTTAATCAATATATTAAGTTTGTTTAATAAAGGTATAAAATTAGCATTGCATAATGCTTTATTTCTAGTAATCTGAATACCCAGATATTTAAATTTTTCTGATGCTATTTTAAAGGGGAACTTCAATAAGTGTATAGGTTCTTGAGGTTTTAATGTCATGATTTCACTTTTATTCCAATTTATTCTATATCCAGAAAAGGACCCAAATTCCTCTATTAAGTTTAATAAATTTGGTATGCTCGTTTGTGATTTTGTAATATATAAAAAATATCGTCTGCATATAATGAAATTTTATTATTTGAGTCCCTAGTATTATAACCCTGAATATTCGCATGACTTCTTATACTTTCAGCCAAAGGTTCTATCATAAGGGCGAATAGCAGGGGTGATAACGCACATCCCTGCCTATTACCCCTTGATAATTGAAATTTTTGAGATAACATATTATTAGTCAATATTCTTGCCATCGGTTTATCATATAATAATTTCACCCATGTAATAAAATTCTCTCCCATATTAAATGTTTGCAATACTTGGTATAAATACTGCCATTCTACCTGATCAAATGCTTTGTCTGCGTCCAAAGAAATAATTGATATATCTTCTTCCTCCACTTTATGTGAGTACATTATATTAAACAAGCGTCTCAAATTATTAAATGAATATCTTTTGGCTATATCTTTAAAAGTGATATAGCACTATATGAGCCCGGATCCTCTAGATCTTTATCTTTTTTTGGAATAAGCGTAATAGTTGATTTTGCTAATGTTTCAGGTAGTTTATTTTCTTTAAAAGCGTGAGTATATAAATTAAATAAATAAGGAGACGTTATCTCATGAAATTTTTAATAAAATTCATTACTAAAACCGTCTGGTCCCGGTGTCTTACCATTTTTCAACGATTTTATTGTTGCACCTATTTCTTCGATTGTAATTTGCGCTCCAAGTTCCTCTTGTTCCAAAAGGTCAAGTTTTGGAAGATTACAATTATCTAAATTTTTTACTATCTTCTATTTTAGTTTTTGATGTATATAAATTTTGATAAAATTGAGCAAATCTTTTATTAATATCTTTAGGTAGTGTAAAGAATCTATAACAAGGCATCGTTACTTTACTATCTTTATTCATACTGGAGCATTACATATTGCACTAGCTGTACGTGGTCTGTCACAGGAACTAGAGAGCGATCTGTGGGTGGGGAAGTTGTAGTTATACTTGTGATATGGGGAGTGGTTAGTAGGTATGAGGTCACTATGTTAAAGGCACATGCATATATCATCTACATCCTTCCCCTTCGAGAAGACAGGCAAATACAATGGTGACAGGGCGACCACGGCTCATGCGCTAGGACAGTTAAACAAAATCGCCATAGCGGACAGGCGGTTTGACAAGACGTCCCGACCGGGTTCGCGTCTCGCCATCCTCCCTTCCGGCAGGAGGAAGAGGCACCGATGGGGACAGACAAACCTGAAAGGGGGAAACGGGAGGAGACGGAGGAGACCGCGGCACCAAACCCGGAGGTGATGCGGGATCAGGAGCGGGCAGAGCGCGGGCAGGCGAGCGAGGACTAGTCGGAGCAGGGTGGGACGGAAGGAGTTGAGGAGGTGTAGAACATTGCATGTTAGGAAGGACGGGCAGATCAACGCCCGGACGCGAAGCCAGCAGTGGGGGAGCAAAGGGATCCGTGGCAGGAGGACGCGGCTCGTTGACGAGCCGAAGGTGCTGGCGGGACCGTCGGTAAATGGCTCCCGCATGGTCGACGAGATAAGACCTGGGCGACCCGCTGAGCCGACGACAGTAGCGAGCTTGGAGTGACCGGAAGTGGTCTGCATACGGACAACTTGACCGGGGAAGAGGCACGGCAGCGGGTGGCAGGACCTGTCATGGGAACGCTTTTGGACATCGTGCCTGAAGGCAATGCGTTTCTGAACCGCCGCAGGTGGGAGGACGGAGGGTATGAGGGAGCGCTGGGCCACCGGGAGCGGGAGCCTGGTAGCGCGAGACATGAGCCGCTGAGCAGGGGAACCCATGGCAGAGTCGCGGGAAATGTTGCGGAGGTTGAGGAGGGCCAGATGGAAGTCGGAGTTAATGCCACCACACTGTTCCAGCAGGTGCTTCGCGCTACGGACGGCATGCTCAGCCAGACCGTTGCTTTGCGGGTACTCCGGGCTGCTGGTGAAATGGCGGAAGTTCCATCTGGAAGCGAACGCTTTAAACTCGGAGCTCGTTGACTGGCTGCCATTGTCCGACTGCAGGCTTGCCAGGGGGCCAAAAGTGCCAAAATGAGGGTATAACCTGTCGATGATGGCCGAAGAGGTTAGGGAGCGCAGCCGGTCGACCACAAACCAGCTGGAGTAGGAGTCAACGAGAACCAGGAAGTGTTTACCTCGCCACTCGAAAATGTCGGCGGCAAGCGCCATCCAGGGCAGTACGGGCGCGGGCTGCTGCAGAAGCGGCTGACGCTGCTGGTGGGGGGCGAGGCTGTTGCAGGTGGAACATGAGGAGACCCTCTCCCGGATGTATTTGGCCATACCCGGCCAATAGAACTGGCTCCTGGCGAGAGACACGGTGGCTTCGGCCCCAGGATGACCGCGGTGAGCGACTTGAAAATAGTGGTCGTTCAGCGCCGCGGGCACGACCACCTTGTGACCCTTCACCACCACGCCGTCGTGTAGTACGAGCTCGTCACGGACCAGGAAGTAGGGCACGGCGCCAGCCGGCAGTGCGGAACGACGGTCGGGCCAGCCCCGCTGGATGACGGCAGACGGCAGACAGCTGTTGCAGGGCAGGGTCATTGGTAGTGTGTTCAACCAGTGACTTCATCTGCTGTGAAGGGACGATGTTCATTTGGAGCACCATTAGATCAGACATCTCATATGGGTGGCGAACGGTGGACGTTAGCAGGGAGCGAGACAACGTGTCGGCCACGAACATGTCCTTGCCCTTACGATAAACCACGTTGAAAGTGAAGCGCTGGAGCTGCAGCATCATGCGCTGTAGGCGTGATGAGGCGGCATGGGTCGACTTGTTGAGGATGGTGACAAGTGGCTGGTGGTCAGTTTCAATGGTAAAAGTGTTGCCCAGGATGTAGTCTCTGAATTTGGAGCAGGCAAACACCACGGCCAGTAGCTCCTTCTCAATCTGCGCATAGTGCTGTTCGGTGACGGTCATGGTGCGGGATGCGAAGGAGACAGGCAACTGTAGGCCGTCATGGACCTGGAGACAGGCGGCACCGAGTCCGAACTGAGAGGCGTCGCAGGTGAGGACAATGGGACGCTGCAGGTCAAAAAACTTGAGTGTGGGGGTGCTGATTAGCTTGGACTTAAGATTGTCGAATGCTTTCTGATGGTGGGGGAACCAAGCCCAGGACGTGTCCTTTTTTATCAAATCCCTCAGGGGAGCGCTGAGCTCGCTGAGGTCGGGGATGAACTTCCCCAGGTAGTTTACCATGCCCAGGAAGCGTTGTAGGCCTGCCACATTAGTAGGAGAAGGCATCCCTGAAATGGCAGCCGTTTTTTGCGGGTCTGGCTTTAACCCCTCGGCGGTAAATACATGTCCAACATAGGTGACCTCCGGGACGCGGAATCGGCACTTGGGGTTCAGTTTCAAGTTGATTTGCCGGGCCCGGTCCAGGACCTGGCGGAGGTTGACATCGTGTTCGGCAACGTCCTTACCGTAAACGAGGATGTCGTCAACAATGATGGCGCATGGTAGACCTGAAAACAACTGCTCCATTGTCTGTTGGAATACCTCGCTGGCAGAGTTGATTCCGAATGGCATTCGGAGAAACCGAAACCTTCCGTAGGGGGTGGCGAAAGTTGTCAAAATGGACGACTACTCGTCCAGTGGTATCTGCCAGAAGGAGCTTTTGGCATCGAGGACAGAAAAAACCGTTGCCGGACCAACCTGTGCAGCGACTTCTTCTACCGTTCTCATAGGGTAGTGCGGGCGTCTAATGGCCAGGTTGAGGTCTTTGGGGTTGATGCAGATGTGTATCTCGCTCTTGTCCTTTTTCGCAGCAACAACCATGGAAGAGACCCACCTGGTGGGCTCGATGACCGCCTTTAGGATGCCCATTTGTACCATACTGTGTAGTGTCGACTGCACTTTGTCCTTCATGGCGAAGGAGACACAGTGAGGTGCATTGACCACTGGATCGATCTTACGGTCCACTACAATCTTGTAGCTGCAGGGTAGTTTGCCCAGCTCATCATCAAAGCGGTCAGGATAATCGGCCAGCGGGTCCATGAGGGCCTGCACCTGGTGGATGTCACGGTGGAAGGATACCAGGCCCATTTCCTGGCATGCCTGGATACCCAGCAAGGGAATGCATTTTTGATCGAGGAGATAGAAGGTGAGGGGCCGTGAGGTCTCTAGTATCTTACAGCGTAGCGTGGCCTTGCCCACAGGAGTAAGAATCTCCCCCCCGTAGGCATGCAAGGTTGAGTTCTGAGAAAAAATCTGCTCATTAGTCCTTATCTGTTTGAAGAGAGATGTTGACATAACGTTCGCAACAGCCCCCGTGTCAATCTTAGCAGTGAAGGTCGAGTTGTTCACAGTGACTCGCACAGAAGGGTCCGTTATCATAGCAGGTGCGCCCAACACAGTATACAAGCTGTTCTCCCCCTGAGAGGAGTCGGATTCAGAAACAGACTGTTCGTCGAAATAGCACTGGGAGCTGAGCTCACTATCAGTTTGTAGAAGGTTGTTTAAATTTCCCCTCGGAGCAGCGACAGGCTTCCCACGGGAGCGACAGGCCGCAGCGAAATGGTTCAATTTATTGCAGACATTGCACGTTTTACCCAAGGCAGGGCACACATTGTATTGATGAGTGGTGAAGTTGCAATTAGGGCACCTTTGCTGGGCACCTCCCCCAGGAGCAGTACCGAACCCCGGGGCACGTCCCCCTTGAGCAGCGAGTGACCCCGGGGGCCGCGACCGGGGCGTGTTCATCAGATGACTGGAAGTGCTGGCAAAGTTAATCGCCTGTTCAGCCGGTGACACCGCCGAGGTGACAGCTTCAGATAAGCGGGTGGCGTGCATCGCATCGTTGAAAGTCAGATCGGGCTTGCGCAGAAGTTCGGCCCTGAGCTTATCATCGCGGAGACCGTAAACCAGAAGGTCCCTGATAATCTCATCGGGGGTCCACGTGTGGAGGCGGCAGCGCCTGGCCAGGTGTCGCAGCGCAGAGACATAGTTCTCTGCAGATTCCCCAGGGAGCTGACGCCGCGCGAACAGTTTAAAACGTTCTAAGATGCAGTTTGTTGGAATATCACAAATAGCATTAAACTTAGCCACCAGACATACCGGGTCCCGAGCTGATTCTCCATCAGCATAGACGAAGAAGTCAGAGCGAGTCAGGGCCTTGGGACCATCCAAGTTGAGAAGCAGAGAAGCTTTGAGATCAGCGGTGGCGGCAGGATGAGCGATCGTGACATAGTGTTCAAAGTCACGTTTGAATACGTCCCATCGAAGGGCGATGTCTAAATCGAAAACGAGCACATCAGGCTTACGGGCAGAAGTGGCCATAACAAAGAAATGGGAGGGCGGGGGAAACAAAAAACTGGGACAAAATTAAATGATAAACTGATAGACAGGAGGCGCAAGGTAAGTGGTTTGACACCATGTAAAGAATCTATAACGAGGCATCGTTACTTTACTATCTTTATTCATACTGGAGCATTACATATTGCACTAGCTGTACGTGGTCTGTCACAGGAACTAGAGAGCGATCTGTGGGTGGGGAGGTTGTAGTTATACTTGTGATATGGGGAGTGGTTAGTAGGTATGAGGTCACTATGTTAAAGGCACATGCACATATCATCTACAGGTAGTATTAGTAATTCACCATTCTCTGATTTAATTTTATTTATAGTATTTTCTTTTTCTTGTTTTTTCAGTTGACGAGCTAACAGCTTATGTGGTTTGTCACCAAACTCAAAATGTTCCTCTTTTGTAATTTGGAATAATCTTATTTCTCTTGCCGATAGAATTCGATTAAGTTTAAATTTCAGTAATATTATCTTATTATGTTTATCTCTAACTGTCTAATTTCTTGTTCTAGCAACATTTGTTCTGTATTATTCGTTTTATTTTGAAAAATTTCGTATGAAATTATAATTCCTCTAATAAATGCCTTAAAAGTTTCCCATAATAAAGAAGGCGAGGTACCTGGCATATCATTTGTATCAAAAAAAAGTTTCATTTGTTGTTTTAAATATTGATAACCTTGTATGTCATTTAAAATATGTGTATTAAACCTCCAAAAATTTTTTTACCTGGCATACCCTCGAATTTTACAGAAAATGTCAATGGGGAGTGATCAGAAATACTACTAATGTGGTATGTTGGATTAATTGTATATGGCATTAATTTCATATCCACTAAAAAATAATCAATTCTTGAATAGGTTTTATGTACCGAAGAGTAAAACGAGTATTCCCTTCCAGCTGGATTAGCAGATCTCCTATACATCTACTATATTAGTATTTTTTATATATGTATTTAAAAGTTCACTAGTCTTAGATTTTAAATTACTCCTCTTTTGTTTTACTGATTTGTCTAGATACGGATCTAAAACACAATTGAAGTCCCTTCCTATTATCACATTCTGATAATTAAACTCTGATATTATATCTATAATTTTATCAAAAAATTTGGCGTTGTCAAACTTTGGAGCGTAAATATTTATCATAGTTAGTTGCATAAATTTCTCCCGAAACTATAATATACCTTCCCTCTTTATCTGATATAGTATTCTTTAATTTAGAAGGTATACCTTTTCGGATAAGAATAGCCGTACCTCTAGATTTAGAAGTAAATGATGAATAGTATGTTTGACCTATCCACTTCGCCTTTAATCTCATTTGTGTTTGTTGTTTCATGTGAGTTTCCTGTAAAAACATTATGTCACTGTTCATAGATTTTAGTTGAGCAATTATATATCAAAATAATATTCCTGAATCATATGGTGCAACCAAATACCTCCGAGTTCTGGGCACCAAATTTTTAGATTTCTATAGCATCTCCTTCTTGTGCAGTGCCTTTGAAAAAGAAAAGAAAGATGTGATATAAAATTGATTACAAAAAAAGTGTGCGAATAAAAGTCTTGATAGTGAAAAAAAAAGTGCTCTTAAGATATCTAAGAAAAGATATCTTAAAGACGAATGGCCACCTAAGGTGGCGAAAAATGTATAGACTTCCATTGATGTTGTTATACATTGAGCTCCAACTTCTTAATAAATCCTCATAAAAAACTACAGACCGTTACATATTTTATCTTTGCTTATATAAATTTATCAAACTAGCCCCAATAAAAACCGAAAAAAATTAACAAAAAACAAACAAAAAAATCAAAGGGAGATATAAAAAATGAAAAAAACAAAAACACATATAAAACACAACCTAAGTTCAATTTTATAAATATATAAAATTTATCTAACCTTAATCTAGTCTAAGCGTTACCATATATATCCACCCAGAATTCTTACACATACAAACAGGTACTAAGGGGTTAAACAAAACCTCACTACAGAATCTCTTCCAGTTATATGCTGCAACTGACTCCTACCCACCCAAAAAGAAGAAAAAAAGTTGTTATTTGTGTTATAGACATTTTAGTGACAAATCAATGATCTCCTTCCCCGTTTCATGATTTATTCATGATTTATTCATATTTACTACATCCATTCACAAATAATTAGTAGTGTTAAATTTGTTAAAGTCGTTAATTATTTATAATTGGAGTATAATAATTAAAAATCTTCTTAAATCAGAAAATTATATATTCCATGTCGTTCCATGTCCATTATACATTCCCTCATTAATTCTGTGTCTTCAACGTCTTTTGTTTATCTTTAAGCTTTTCATTCAAGGTGAAATATAGACCGTACTCTCCCAAAAACATTCCAGACAGATAAGCTTGCTAACTGTCTGGAAAATTCCGCCATCTTATCCAGTCCTAAAAGTTAAACCGATCAATCTTCATCCGTGTCGGGAACTTCAGCAGCTTCACCAGAAGTGTTCTTTACGATATCCTCTGCATATTTAAAAGCTTTTTCGGGGTCTGTGAACGAGCGTACAGTACCATTATGAGTAATCTTCATTTTAGCTGGATAAACAATCCCATATCTCACATCGCGTATCCCTTTCAGAATATTTCTTGTCTGTGTAAACAAGTTCCTTCTCTGAACGACCTCCGGGGGGTAATCCCGGAAAAATCGAATAGTATCCCCACGATATGTCAGATTCTCCCCATGAGTAATCTTTTTCAATATAAATTCCACTGAAGAGATATCGAGGAATTTCACAATTATCTGTCTTGGAGGAGCATTTGTCTCTCTTGAAACACGTCCAACTGTGAGCGACATCTATTCTTGGTGCTCCCGGCAGTTCAAAAACTTTGTTGAGTAAGTCAGTAACAAAAGTACATGTTTGAGATCTATGTCCCTCTCATCCTTCTCTCACTCCAACAATTCTCAAATTCTGCCTTCTTGATCTTGCTTCCAAATCCAGACATTTGTCCGTCATTTTTACAAGTTTTTCTTCCTCAATTGTTTGTGATTTTTTCAAACTCTTTATTTCAGTGGCCATTTCTTTTATTTCATTCTCCATCTCTTTCATTAACTCATCCAGCTTTTCCATATTATCCTTAACATCAGTAAATTTCTTATTATAGTCATTTTCGAGTCTAGCACATTCTGAATTTAATTTTTTATCAGCCTCCTTATGTTGTTTCTTCAGCTCCTTTAACTCACCTGTATCAATTTTTTGAGAAATTCTCTCCATATTAGTCTCGATACTCTGCTTATTACTCTCCATATTAGACCATACTCTGGATCTTTTCCAGTGTAGCATTGATTGTAGCAGACATTTCTAAAAGCATTTGCTTTACCTCCTTCTCTTTGTCTCCTTTTGCAGCCATTTCAAGCAGTGATCCTTGGCTGTCGAATTCTTCTTCTGAGCCTTCTGAGCCTTCTTCTGTCGTTTGCAGAGTATCCAAGACTTTCTCGAGTTGGAGACTTATGGTGTTCTTCTTGGGTGCTCGTGAGACTTTCTCTCCTCATTTAAAATTCCCGATTTTTAATGTTAAACTCCCGTTTTTCGCGTTGCCTTCTGATGATGTCACCATTACGCGACGCCAAGCAGCTCCGGTGAGTTTTTTTAAATCGGTACTGATTTAGAAAACAGCTTTTTAATGGTTTTTAACAGTTTTTGCTGGAGAGGAGCTCAATGTGACGCCTTCAGTACTCCATAGCACCACCGGAAGCCAAACAAAGTTCTAAACTCGGTGGCTAGTGCCTCATGGTGTTGCTCAAGCAGCGTGGTAATAGCCTCCAAGCTAACGTCAGCGTCCTCCTTTTTGCTTGACCTTGTACCCTTCGAAGCCATTTAGAGAGACGGCAACACTTACTCTAAAGAAATGTCAGACAAGTAAAAAAAAAGCTGACTTCGTTCTGGTGTAAAAGTTAGAGTACGGAATGTTATGAAAATGATAAGATTACCAGAGCACCCGCTTAGCGCGTCTACTCCATCTGCCTCTCAAACCGGAAGTCGGGATACCGGTATTTTTAAATGAATAAACGGAATTTACCAGCTGTACCTCAGTCAAGACCAAGAACAAGACTGCTGACCGTTCAAGAGACTGAGAAAAAAACCCTGAAGTATCTGAGGAGAAGGATTTATTTCTACTATGGAAGAAAATATAAAAGAACAAGTACAATCTTTAAGACAAACTATGGCAAAGGACTTTGGTGAGATTCTGACTAATCAGTTGACTATTCAGCTGGGAAAATTGACTACTCAGCTGGGAAAGTTAGAAACAAGTGTGGAGGACGGGAACAAGGATATTTGTGAAAAAATCGATATTCTAAAAGATCGTATTGAAGAAGTAAATACCGATTTACATGAAGAAATCAAACGGGTTGAAGAAGATCTCAGCAAAAAGCTGGAGCCTGTTCTCCTTACTTCAAAAGAACAAAACAAAGCTATTAAAGATCTGGAAGCTACAACTACGGACATGTCTGATACAATGCAAAGAATGAAGGAAGACCTAGACCGAGTTGCTGGGCAACTGGCCAGAATGACCGACAAGTGCCGAGATCTCGAAGCCCGGTCCAGACGCCAAAACCTAAGAATTGTTGGAGTGAAAGAAGGGAAGGAAACTGGAAAAGACCCTCGGGTTTTCACTGCCAACTTACTTCAACAGGTATTCAATCTGTCTGAGAGACCTAAAGTTGATGTAGCACATCGAGTTCAGAGAGCACGCTCAGGGATTGGAACTCCACCAAGACAGATTATCCTGAAATTTAACGACATAGCAGTTCTTGAAGACATCATGAAGAAAGTGACAATCGGAAAAAAACTGATGTTTGAAGGAGAAAGCATAAGATTCTTCAGAGATTACCCAGCAGAGGTGTCGAAGAAACGTGCCCTTTATACGAAGACCCGTCTAATTCTTAGAGACATTCCAGACCTGAGATATGGAATAATGTATCCCGCCAAACTGAGGGTCACATATGAAGACTCGGAGCGTTTCTTTATTGACCCAGAAGCCGCATTCAAATTCCAAGACTTTAAAAAAAAAGCACTCTAAAGGATAAGTAGAATGCTACGGCTCTGCTTGATTAGCAGGACTACTGAATGCTTACTGATTTCGTGGGCTAAACCACGTGTTTAATGTATACCTTTTATATATATTTATATGGGGTAGATTGAGAGAATATGTTGCAGATAAGATGGCCGACAAACTCGCAAGTGCTAATGTCTGGACACCCTTATCATGGATAGATTGGAACGTAAGCGGATAGAATGTTCAAGGCCCTCATGTTTACTAAGGAAAGGTTCAAGAAGCTGGAATCATGCAGCATAGAAAACAAATTAAACCGATCGGAACGTAATAATCTACTAACAAATTATATAATTATATAATTAATTGTATCATTAACATATAAACAATTGTACTAAACCATTTATTTTAACCTAAAACCTAATGTTATAACCTAATAACAATCCATTCCTCTTTAAAGCTAATACTGAATAGCTTCTATCTATTTGTGGGGGCAAGCTTCCAGAAACTGTTAGGCCAAAACAAGAGAGAGCTGCCCGAGCTTGTAGATGGGAGGAGCCAGTAAGAGAGAGACTGAGATTAGCCTGGCGGGTGATTTAGTTTTCAGTTAATCCCTTCCAGCCAGATGGTTTTCATTCGAGTATGAGGTTAAGATAAGAACATCAATAAGTTTGGTATTTGGTTAATTAAAATCGGGTATTTAAATAGTAAATACCCACTCAGACCAAGTTAAGAAATGTAATCCTCTTAGAGGAACTTACTCCCAATGTCACAGTCTTTGACTGTTTAAAACAAGATTATTAATAAGCAAAAATCTTTTTCTTTTAATTTAAATACAGCATTTAAATAGTAAATACCTATTCAGTACAACCTATTAGATGAACTACTTACAGTATATGCTCAGTTGTTTTTTCTGTGCATATAATATCCGGTTCTGGCCTGTTATTTCTCTACTATAATATTAGTTTGTAAGGGGCGGAGCTAAATGAGATTTACATCTACGGAAGATTACATGAATTCTTCCACCATTTAGTGGTTTCACACAGTATATCTAAATACTGTTCTCTTATATCATTTGTGTTATTTAGCACCGTTTTTGCTTTTTCTCTACAGGGCACCTTTCTTTGGGATATACCTTCAGAGTTCAGAAACTGGGAGCACCCAACCAACACCCAGAAGGTTGAGTTATTGTGTTAATAAAGGAAATAAAGGAACCAATGTAAGTTATAATGCAAGACGACCCTCTGAAGAAAACTGGAGGAATTATGTTTTGTAGCTGGAATATTAGGGGCGCTAACGAGCCAATTAAAAGGGGTAAGATTCTTACCCAATTAAAATCACTCAATGCCGACATAATATTTTTACAGGAAACGCATCTTAAATTTCGAGCTCAGACCAAGCTGAGGGCCAATTGGATCGGTCAAACATATCACTCCTCCTATCTCTCCAGATCCAGAGGCACTGCAATTATAATCTGTAAGGGCATACCATTTAAACATAAACCACATTGCAGACAAAGATGGGAGGTATGTCATAGTCTCTGGGGAGATATATTCTACCCCACTTACCATGGTAAATATTTATGCTCCTAACTTTGACAACCCACAATTTTTAAATAAAATCTTGAATATAATTTCAGAGTCCACCCAGCAAAACCTAATAATTGGGGGAGATTTCAATTGCGTTTTGGATCAATACCTCGATAAATCTGCTCAACAAAAGAGACATAATACAAAATCAAAATCCAGTGAACTCTTAAATACATATATAAGAAATACAAATATAACAGACTTATGGAGGATTGCAAACCCATCTGGAAGAGACTACTCCTTTTACTCATCAGTACATAAAACCTATACACGTATTGACTATTTTCTAGTGGACATTAAATTAATACCTTCACAATTAATCCTAAATACTATAATAGTACTATTTCCGATCATTCTCCGCTAACCTTCTCCTTAAAACTAGAAGGAATGTTTAATAAAAAATCATTCCGGAGGTTTATTCCTCAAATACTAAATAATCCGGATTGGTGTAAATACTTAAAACAACAGATGGAACTCTTTTTTGAGACCAATGATACCCCAGATATCTCGCCCTAGCTATTATGGGAATCTTTTAAGGCTTTTATTAGAGGTTCTATCATTTCATATCAAACATATCAAAATAAAAAGAATAGGACGGAACAATTGCAATTAGAAGAACAGATCAGACAACTTGATTTAGAAAACACGATAGATCCGACTATAGATAAACACAACAAGATAGCAATATTAAAATTTAAGCTAAACCAAATTCTATCTGCAAGAGTTATTCGATTATTTCAAATTACAAAACAGGAAAATTTCGAATTCGGCGACAAACCACACAAACTTTTAGCACGCCAGTTGAGAAAAGTTGAAAAGGACCATACTATCCTAAAAATCAAATCAGATAAAGGTGAATTGTTAATGCTTCCAAAAGACATTAATGAAAGATTTGCCCAATTTTATCAAAACTTATACACATCCAAAACATCAACAGAAAGCAGAAAAATAACAAACTTTCTTGATAACTGTAAACTTCCAACACTTAATCCGCTGGAACAAGAGGAATTAGGAGCACAGATTTCAATTAAAGAAATAGAAGAGACAATCAATTCACTGACACACGGTAAAACACCAGGACCAGACGGGTTTAGTAACAAATTTTATAAAAGATTTTACGAGGTAATTTCCCCGCGTTTATATAATCTTTATACACACGCATTTAAAGAACAGACATTACCACAAACACTAGCTGAATCAACTATCACACTTATACACAAAAAAGATAAAGATCTAGAAGACCTGGGATCATACAGTGCAATCGCCCTGTTAAATACAGATCAGATTGATTAGTAGGACTGGATGTTACAATCCCTAATATTCACTACAATTGACATTCTTGGTATGACCACTAGGTGAATTTGCTAACAATCAGACACATCTTCAGTTCTGTACCTCAACATCACTGGGTGTTTCGGCCTTTTATCACAAGACACCCTCAGTCGAGGCAGGCCCACCGCAGGTTGACCAGACCTGGGTGTGTGTCTTATTGTTAGCCTCTAGATGGTCACGTGGCAGCCCAGACAGCATCTTTCCTCTTCAGCCACAGCCAATGACTGCTCCGTTCGGCGGCATTGGCAAGTTCTTTTATTGCCCTCCTTTGTGCCTGCCCTTTGACTCCTACTTCCCTCAGGAGCCTTGCGGTGGAACTGGCTTCAAAGTCCCTGCACCCCACCTCCACTGGACACACCCTTACACTACAATCTTTCTCCTCTGCCTCTGCTGCAAGGTTTGAATATCGAAGCTTTTTCCTTTCATAAGCCTCGTCCACAGCCTCCTCCCATGGGACCGTCAGCTCAATGTTGAAAACATGCCGACAGGAGTTGGACCAGAGAACGAGGTCTGGTCGCAGGTTGGTAACTGCGTTTTCAACTGGGAACGAAAGCCCCTGGCCTAGGTCAACACGCATTTCCCAGTCCCTGGCTGCATTCAGTGGGCATGAGTTGAGAGGCGAGGGGTTAGTCCTCCGTTTCTCTCCTTCCTGGATGAAGGATGGTATTTGCGGGAATGTTATCTGGGCATTGATAGGCATGGCGTTGGTGGTAACTCTCTTGCACTCGAGTTCAGCTGCCAAACACCTCAGCACCTGGTTGTGTCGCCAGGTGTGTCTGCCTTGTGTTAGGCTGGTCTTACAACCGATCAGGATGTGCTTGAGGTTTGCTGGAACTCTGCACACAGGGGGCAGGCTGGATCCTCTCCCAGCCAAAGATTTAGGTTTGTGGGAGAGGGAAGGATGGCATATGTAGCTCTGATAATGAAGCTCAACTTATTTGACTCCATGGTCCACAGCTCTCTCCATGTGATCTTCCTCCTCTCAACGCCATCCCACGTCACCCAGCGGCCTTGTTTGGCTTGGGATATGGCTTTGGCACACCTGGCTGCTTCTTCCTGGTGGCGCACCTCCTCCACCACCAGGTGCCAACGTTCAGCTGGAGTAGCCTTTTGCCAGGTAGGTTTCATTGCTCCCAGGCCAAAGCCCCCTTGGCCTTGTTGGACATGGCCCACTATGTCCCGGTGTCGGAGGGCGGATTTTGTGTCCAGTACCACTGCTGCTGGAGTCCATTTCTTCCCTGTTGCTAGGGTTGGAGTGACACCTCTTATTATTGGGTCCCGGGATTCTGTTCCCATAGAGCCCTATGCTGCCGAGGTATCTCGGTAGCCCAAGCCACTTCCTCACTTGTGAGTTCACCAGTCTCTCCAGCTGGTTGACATGGGTTAAAGTGACCTCGTAGATGGTAATTGGCCACATGAGTCGGGGCAGTAGACCGAATTGAAGGCACCAAAGCTTCAGCTTCCCTGGGAGAGCAGTGTTGTTGATTTGCTTGAGGCCACTGATTGTATCCTGCCTGAGTTGTTCCACCTGCTCTGCATCCTTGAGGTATGCGGTGTGCCATCGCCCGAGGCTTTTGACAGGCTTCTCCAGGACAGTTGGTATTGTCTCGTTATTGATGCGGAACCTTTCGTCAGAGAGCCAGCCTTTGACGATGGAAATACTGCAGGATTTGCTGGGTTTAAACTCCATTTGTGCCCATTTGATGTTTTCCTGGAGTTTATCCAGCAGGTGTTTGGTGCATGCTTTTGTTGTTGTTATTGTGGTCATGTCATCCATGTACGCCCTGATTGGAAGAAGACGCAGCCCACTCTTCAAGCATTCCCCTCCGACCACCCATTGTGATGCTCGAATGATGAGCTCCATTGCCATGGTGAAAACCAGAGGAGAAATGGTACAGCCTGCCATTATGCCTACCTCAAGGTGCTGCCAGGTGGTGGTGTTGTCCTGTGTGGTGACGCAGAACTGGAGGTCCTGTAAGTAAGCTTTTACCAGCTTTGTGATGACCTCTGGGACCTGGAATAAATTAAAAGCTGCCCAAAGAGTCACATGGGGCACCGAACCAAAGGCATTGGCAAGATCTAAGAAAACCACATGCAGATCTCTCTTTTCCTTCTTGGCAGTTTGTATCTGATGCCAGATGACGTTTGCATGTTCCAGACATCCTGAGAAACCACGTACCCCTGCTTTCTGCACTGACGTGTCAATGAAGTTGTTGCTCTGCAAAAAAGCTGAGAGTCTTTGGGCCACAACACCAAAGAAGATCTTTCCTTCCACGTTCAGAAGGCTGATCTGGCAGAATTGGCTAATGGTTGAGGAGTTCTTTTCTTTGGGAATTAAGATCCCTCCTGCCCTTCGCCATGCCTTAGGTATGATTCCTTTCCCCCATGCCACTTTCATTAACTTCCAAAGGTATTTCAGGGCACCAGGGGTCTGTATGGAATGCCATTGGGCCCTGGGGCTGATGCTGTTCTTGCCCGTTTGACTGTGTTCTCCACCTCCTTCCATGTAGGAGGCCTTATGTCCATCTGGTGCTCAGGTGGGTGGATAGGTGGCATGTCATCTGGAATGGTGACTGGCTCATGCCTCCGGTTGTCAGAGTACGTCTTCCTCAGGTGCTCCTCCAGTTCCCTTACAGGTACTCTCAGGATCCCGCTCTTCTCCTTGACAAAGAGGCTTTTGACAAACTTATACTGATCTCTGTAGAAACTTGTCCTCGCCCGTTCTTTCTTCTTGTGTTGCTTTCTCAGGCATTCTGCTCTTCGCAGGATTGCCAGGTGCTGCTTTATTTCTGCCTGCAGTGCCTCGAGTCCTTTCCTTTCTGCCTCTGTGGCCTTCCTCCACTGTTTTCTCAGCTCCCTCCTTTCTTTCACCTTTCACCCTCCTTTCTTTTGATCTCCTGTTGCCTCCTGGACTTGTACTGGAGTGCTGGTTCCTTCTGTGTCCTCTGTTTCATGACCTTCACCCCAAATCTCTCCGCCCCATAGTTGTATATGGTGTCTTCCATCTTCTCCAGTTTTCTTTCCACACATCCCTTCAATCCTTCCAGAAGATGGACGAGGTCAGTGTTAATGGTCTCCCACTCTTTCCTCTGGCAGGATTTAGGCCACAAGATTTGAGGCTTTTTCCCTTCCATCTTCCTCTCTACTGCTGACTGTGGCTGATGGGGCTCTGGACTCTTGTCCGTTTGTGGTACTGTACCTGGTTGAGCTTTGCCTGGGCTGCTGATACCCTGTGGACTGTGGTGGTGAACCTGCCACTGGGCTTCACTCGACTGATTTGCCCTACCTCTTAGAAAGTAATGGTCAATGCGAGGCCCCACACCAAGCTCTCTCAGGCACATTTTCCTGCCCTGGTGGATCTTGAGACCCTTCTCTGATGTTATATTTTACCAGCCACAGATACAACTTCGTAGCTTATGTCCTGCCGGTGCTGCTGCTCTGTTAATTGCTGTGCTAGTTTAATACTCATAGTCGATTCGTTCCTAGGTCTGTTGCCGTGTGGTCTGTCGATGAGTCATCTTGCGCCCCCGCTCTCGCAGACTCAAGGGGTATTCTTCGTCTTGTCTTTTTCGTAGCAATATATGGGTGGATCGAAAACACTGATTAGCGATGGATCCTGCTGGCATGAGGAGCTAGCCCATGCCAGCCCCGGTGGGGTCTATTCCCTCCGGTCAGCAGTCTCTCCAGGCCGTCACTAGGTCTTTCCCTGGTTGTCAGCTGCCCTTTCGCAGTGGTCACTGGTTTGATCCAGATGTTCAGATTGATTAGTAGGACTGAATGTTACAATCCCTAATATTCACTACAATTGACATTCTTGGTATGACCACTGGGTGAATTTGCTAACAATCAGACACATCTTCAGTTGTGTACCTCAACGTCACTGGGTGTTTCGGCCTTTTATCACAAGACACCCTCAGTCGAGGCAGGCCCACCGCAGGGTGATCAGACCTGGGTGTGTGTCTTATTGTTAGCCTCTAGATGGTCACGTGGCAGCCCAGACAGCATCTTTCCTCATCAGCCACAGCCAGTGACTGCTCCGTTCGGCGGCATTGGCAAGTTCTTTTATTGCCCTCCTTTGTGCCTGCCCTTTGACTCCTACTTCCCTCAGGAGCTTTGCGGTGGAACTGGCTACAAATTCCCTGCACCCCACCTCCACTGGACACACCCTTGCACTACAACCTCTCTCCTCTGCCTCTGCTGCAAGGTTTGAATATCGAAGCTTTTTCCTTTCATAAGCCTTGTCCACAACCTCCTCCCATGGGACCGTCAGCTCATTGATGAAAACATGCCAACAGGAGTTGGACCAGAGAACGAGGTCTGGTCGCAGGTTGGTAACTGCGATTTCAACTGGGAACGGAAGCCTCTGGCCTCGGTCAACACGCATTTCCCAGTCCCTGGCTGCGTTCAGTGGGCATGAGTTGAGAGGCGAGGGGTTAGTCCTCCGTTTCTCTCCTTCCCGGATGAAGGATGATATTTGCGGGAATGTTATCTGGGCATTGATAGGCATGGCGTTGGTGGTAACTCTCTTGCACTCGAGTTCAGCTGCCATACACCTCAGCACCTGGTTGTGTCGCCAGGTGTATCTGCCTTGTGTTAGGCTGGTCTTACAACCGACCAGGATGTGCTTGAGGTTTGCTGGAACTGCACACAGGGCAAGGCAAGGCAAGGCAAGTTTATTTGTATAGCACCTTTCAACCACAAGCTAATTCAAAGTGCTTTACATAAAACATTTAAAGCATTTGAAAGAAACACATATAAAATGACATTTAGATATAAAATGATTATTAGATTATTCAGATAATAATTACAAAATTAAAAGCAATCAAATAAAATATTTAAAATAGAATAAAACCAGGAATAGAAGTTACAGTACAGTATAGGTAATTAATAAATTGTATTGTTTACTGAAAGGCAGCGGCAAACAGAAAAGTCTTCAGTCTAGATTTAAAAGAGCTGAGAGTTGCTGCAGACCTGCAGTTTTCTGGGAGTTTGTTCCAGATATGTGGTGCATAAAAACTAAATACTGCCTCTCCATGTTTAGTTCTGACTCTGGGGACACAGAGCAGACCTGTCCCAGACGATCTGAGAGGTCTGGGTGGTTTGTAGCTAAGCAGAAGATCAGAAATGTATTTTGGCCGTAAACCATTCAGTGCTTTGTAAACCAACAGTAGTATTTTGAAATCAATTCTTTGACAGACAGGAAGCCAGTGTAAAGACCTCAGAACTGGAGTAATGTGATCTACTTTTTTGGTCTTAGTGAGGACTCGAGCTGCAGCGTTCTGAATTAACTGCAGCTGTCCGATCGACTTTTTAGGGAGACCTGTAACAGTAGTCGAGCCTGCTGAAGATAAATGCATGGACAAGTTTTTCCAAATCCTGCTGAGACATAAGTCCCTTAATCCTTGATATATTCCTCAGGTGATAGTAGGCTGACTTTGTGACTGTTTTTATGTGGCTGTTGAAATTCAGGTCTGAGTCCAAGACTACTCCTAAGTTTCTGGCTTGGTTTGTTGTTTTTAGCATTACCATTTGAAGCTGGGTGCTAACTTTTAATCATTCTTCCTTGGCTCCAAAAACAATTATTTCAGTTTTTTCTTTGTTTAATTGGAGAAAATTCTGGTTCATCCAATCGTTGATTTGCTCAATGCATCTACTCAGTGTTTGTATTGGACTATAGTCTCCTGGTGATATTGTTATGTAGATTTGGGTGTCGTCTGCGTAACTATGGTAACATATTTTGATGTTTTTCATGATCTGAGCCAGTGGAAGCATGTAGATGTTAAACAGAAGAGGCCCCAGAATGGAGC
Source organism: Malacoraja senta (assembly GCA_038087875.1). Taxonomy (NCBI): domain Eukaryota; kingdom Metazoa; phylum Chordata; class Chondrichthyes; order Rajiformes; family Rajidae; genus Malacoraja; species Malacoraja senta. The sequence goes on from JAXLNO010000987.1 coordinate 34,336, forward strand.
CCTGGGGAACTCCACATGTAATTTCTGCATGCTCAGATGTGTAATTACCTATAGACACAAAGTAGTCCCTGTCCTTCAAGTAGGATTCAAACCATTTTAATGCTGTGTCCGAAAGTCCCACCCAGTTTTCCAGATGGTCTAGTAATATGTTGTGATTGACTGTGTCGAATGCAGCACTGAGATCTAGTAATACTAAGACTGAAATTTTGCCAGTGTCTGTGTTTAAGTGAATGTCATTGAAGACCTTAACAAGAGCCGTCTCGGTGCTGTGATGTGGTCTAAATCCTGACTGGAAGACATCAAAACAGCTGTTCATTAACATGAAATTGTTCAGCTGCTTAAAAACAGCTTTTTCAATGATTTTACTGAGAAATGGGAGGTTTGATATTGGTCTGTAATTGTTCAGTAGTGAAGTGTCTAAGTTCTTCTTTTTTAAGAGAGGCTTGATAACAGCAGTTTTCAGGGCCTGTGGGAAGACACCTGAGAGAAGGGACGTGTTTACAATCTGTAGAAGGTCTGAGATCATGCAGTTTGATACACCTTTGAAAAGGCCTGTTGGTAGAATATCGAGGCAGCAGGAGGAGGATTTCAAATGTTGTATAATGTCCTCCAAGGTTTTATGGTTAATAACATAAAATTGTGTCATGGTATTTGAATTGATTATAAGTGGACACATGGACAACACATGTCCTGCACCTGATGTGGAGGCACTGACTGCTTGCCTAATTTTCTGAATTTTGTCGGTGAAGAAGGAGGCAAATTCATCAGGCAAGAGATATCGCAGCATCAAAGCCCGGACTACAAGACTGCTAAACAGCTTCCTGTCATATGCTGTGAGGCTGCTAAACAGCCACTCTGTACTCACAGTCACCTGATTCTGCGGCTTGGCATGGACACTATAATAACTGGCACTGGCCACTTCAATAACTGGCACTGGCCACTCAAATCAGCCACCCCGGATGTGTTTATGATTGGTCTTACTGTATTTTAACGTTGTTTTATCTATTTTAACTTATACTGTTCCATCAGGGACTGGATTGTTTTTAGTGTTGTTATTATTATGTGTGAAATGTTTTAAACTTCATGTGCGATGCTCCGGTATTCCCTGGGAAACGTCTTTTCATTTTGCACTGCACAACTGTTGCTTGCAAGATGACAATAAAGGAATTGAATTGAATTACAGGCCCTTGTGGAAAGTAGTTCAGGGGCTACTGACACAGGAGGGTTTGTTAGCCTGTCAACAGTAGTAAACAAGGCCCGTGCATTATTATTGTTTTTGGCAATGATGTCAGAGAAGGATTGCCTTGCATTTCTCAGTTCCAAGTTGTAGATGCGAAGTCTTTCTTTATAGATGTAAAAGTGAACCTGGAGATTTGTTTTCCGCCACCTACGTTCAGCTTTCCGACACTCTCTTTTTTCAATTTTTACCAATGTGGCGTTTCTCCATGGAGACTTCTTTTTGCCAGGGACCACTTTCACCTTAGTGGGTGCAATGGCATCAATAATATTTGTAATTTTCACATTGAAATTATCGACAAGCTCATTTACTGAGACCCAGGGGAGAGTGGGCATGGAGGAGAAAGCCTGAATAATTGTTCCACAGGTGTTTTCTGTTATGTACCGTTTTGTGATTACTTTTCTTTGAACATTAGTCTGCACAGAGATAGCACTCTCAAAGAAAACACAGGAATGATCAGAGAGGGCAGCATCAATCACAACAACCTTAGAAATGCTAACACCCTTGGACATGATTGTCCAGAGTGTGACCTTTGTTGTGTGTGGGCTCCGTCACATGCTGATTCAGTCCATAGTTATCAATGACACAATACAGTTCTTTAGTCCCTTTGTCATGGAGTTTGTCAACATGAATGTTAAAATCACCAACAATAACTACACAGTCAAAGTCAATACAGATTGTAGACAGTAGTTCAGAAAATTCGTCAAAAAAGGCTGCACAGTATTTAGGTGGCCTGTAGACATTTAGGAACATAACTCGGGAAGAAGAGTTCAACTTAACAGCCACATATTCAAAGGAGGCAAAGTTTCCATAAGATATCTGCTTGCATTGGAGGGAATCATTAAACAGAACAGCCACTCCTCCTCCTTTCTTATGCACTCTGGCCTCACTTATAAAACTGAAGTTGGGAGGAGTTGATTCAATAAGAACAGCAGCACTGTTGTTTTGATCTAACCAGGGGGCAGGCTGGATCCTCTCCCAGCCAAAGATTTAGGTTTGTGGGAGAGGGAAGGATGTCATATGTGGCTCTGATAATGAAGCTCAACTTATTTGACTCCATGGTCCACAGCTCTCTCCATGTGATCTTCCTCCTCTCAACGCCATCCCACATCATCCAGCGGCCTTGTTTGGGTTGGGATATGGCTTTGGCACACCTGGCTGCTTCTTCCTGGTGGCGCACCTCCTCCACCACCAGGTGCCAACGTTCAGCTGGAGTAGCCTTTTGCCAGGTAGGTTTCATTGCTCCCAGGCCAAAGCCCCCTCGGCCTTGTTGGACATGGCCCACTATGTTGGAGGGCGGATTTTGCGTCCAAAAAATATTAGCGAAAAGTTTGGCAAGAAGATTAAGTAAATACGTTAATAAATTAATACATTCGGATCAAACGGGGTTTATACCCCAGAGATATTTGTTTTATAATTTGAGATGCCTTTTTAACATAATGTACTCACACAGAACTAAAGAAGAAGACTTATCAATTATTTCATTAGATGCAGAAAAAGCATTTGACCAAGTAGAATGGAAATATCTTTTCAGATGGGAGAAAATTTTATTTCATGGAAAAAATTGTTATATGATAAGCCGACTGCCAGAATACTGACTAACCATATACTCTCTCCTAAATTTCAGTTATCCAGGGGCAATAGACAGGGATGTGCATTATCACCCCTGTTATTTGCCCTTGCGATTGAACCTCTAGCGGAAAGTATGAGTACATCAGAACATTTACGACTATAATACTAAATACTCCAATAACAAAATATCATTATATGCAGATGATATATCACCAATTCCCAAGTTAGCATTCCAAGTATATTAAATCTTATAGAGGAATTCGGTTCCTTTTCAGGATATAGAATAAACTGGAATAAAAGTGAAATTATGGCATAAAACCTCAAGAGCCGACACCTTCTAAAATTCCCTTTCAGAATTGCTACGGAAAAATTCAAATATCTGGGTGTTCAGGTAACCAGAAAATATACTTCTCTATTCAACGCAAACTTCCCGCCTTTAGTTACTAAATTAAACGCTCTTATGCAATTTTGGAAAACACTTCTGATGTCTCTAATTGGCAGAAAAAATGCTATAAAGATGATCTTCCTCCCACAAATTCTCTATTTATTTCAATCAATATACCTACCTAAAATTGTTTTCAAAAATCTTGATTCACTGATTACAAACTTTATCTGGGATTATAAAACACATAGAATTCATAAACGACATCTATGTAAACCCAAAGAAACGGGCGGATTGGTTCTCCCCAATTTCTTATACTATTATTGGGCAATGTTTGACCTGTTTTTACAAAATGTTAAATGGTCAGCTCGACATAGATTACAAGTCCTACACCAAACCCAAACCAATTAGGAGCAGACGAGGGCATTCGATCCAATTTGTGATTCCAGCTACCAAGACAGATGTGTACAGCAATTCGTTCTCCCCCCGTACAATTAAAGCATGGAATAATCTCCACCCTACTATAGTTACCCAACCAGATGCAACTAAATTTAAGGTAGCTCTTTCTTCCCAAACACCCTTTCTGGCTTAAGTCCTCCCTCCACCACCTCCAGTTTAAATTCCATTTGGAATATTTTGGAGGACCAAGAAACCAAGAACCAAGAACGAATATTAAAAATGTAATTTACTGGCTGGATAACTCATGCCAACAGGTAGACTGGTTAATAATGGAGAGAGAGGATTGCTCGCCTTTTAATATAGGCGCGATTCTTCTCTCCCCAACAAAGTTGAAGAACACACTATATGATAAAAATCCAATTATTCACAGCACTCAACGAATCTGGAGCCAAGTAAAATCAACTTTTAAACTAAGAAATTTATCTTCTCTCACCAATAGCTAATAACCCTTTGTTCAAGCCATCTATTATAGATAAAATGTTTACTTATAGGGGAAGACTAGGAATTAAAAAACGGAGATCTCTACGAGATGGGAACTCTTCTCTCATTTCAGGAATTACAGTCGAAATGAGAGGTAATCAATATTTCAGATATCTTCAAATTCGAGACTATTTGAAAACATATACCCATGACTACCAAACTCTGCTGCCAGATATACTTGACGAATGTATGAATAGAAATTCAGAGTCAAACAACTTAACATCTTATTTGTATAACACCCTTCTAAATATAGAAATCCCATCGTCAAAAGCCATTAGAAGAGACTGGGAAGAGGAACTAGGCCTAAACATTCCAAAAGACAGATGGGAAGAAAATCTTTTATATATACACAATTGTTCGATTAATGTTAGACATACTTTAATTCAATTTAAAATACTGCATAGACTCTGGATGACTAGGGATGTCAGGAAGCTGCTGAGGGAACGCAACTCAGCCTTTAGATCTGGCAGTGATTAACTGTACAGCACTGCCAGATCTAAACTAAAGAGAGCCATTAAGGAGGCAAAGACAGCCTATGGAAGAAGGTTAGAGGGGCATTTTAACGAGAGGGACCCTCGGCGTGTCTGGCAGGGCATTCAGCAACTTACCAACTACAAGGGCAAGGGGGGGCCGACCATCAGCAGCAGTAACAACTCGCTAGCTGAGGAGCTCAACCACTTTTCCGCCCGTTTTGAGCTGAATGAGGCGGAGCCTGCACCTGCAGCCGCACCCAGTACTGACGACCTGGCACTCACTGTGAGTACGGAGGATGTCAGAAGAGCACTCCGCAGGGTCAACCCCAGAAAGGCTGCTGGCCCAGATGGCATCCCAGGGAGAGTATTGCGGGACTGTGCAGACCAGTTAGCGGAGGTTCTTAGCGACATCTTTAACCTCTCTCTGTCAACGTGCACTGTCCCTAAATGCTTCAAGACTGCTACTATCGTGCCTGTACCCAAAAAAACATCCATTACCAGCTTGAATGACTACAGACCTGTTGCTCTCACTTCAACCGTGATGAAGTGTTTAGAACGGCTGGTCCTGGCCCACATTAAGTCCTCACTCCCATCCACCCTGGATCAGCATCAGTTTGCATATAGAGCAAATAGGTCAACGGAAGATGCCATCAACATAGCTCTACACTCTGCACTGACACATCTGGAGCGCCCTGGCTCATGTGTGAGGATGTTATTTGTACACTTTAGTTCTGCATTTAATACCATCATCCCCAGCAGAATGGTGGACAAACTGTCTGATCTGGGTGTTAATGCAAACACATGCAGATGGATTAAGGACTTCTTAACAGGTCCAATTACTCCCCAGTCCTGACGCTCAGCACAGGAGCGCCACAAGGTTGTGTGCTGAGTCCCATCTTGTATACAATATACACTTATGACTGCACACCAACACACAGTACAAACAGGATCATCACGTTTGCGGACGACACGACTGTGGTGGGACTGATAAACAACAATGACGAGTCTGCCTACAGAGATGAAGTCCAAAAACTGACTGTCTGGTGTACCAAAAACAACCTGGTACTCAACCCATCAAAGACAAAAGAACTGGTCGTTGACTTCAGGAGGAAGAGGAGAGAGGAACCTGCTCCTCTATACATCAAAGGAGACATGGTGGAGAGAGTCACTGGCTTTAAATTCCTGGGAATAAACATCTCCCAGGACCTCAAATGGCAAATGAACACCGTCACTCTCATGAAGAAGTCACAGCAGCGGCTGTATTTCCTGAGGTCTCTGCGGAGAGCAAACGTCTCACAGCCGCTGCTGCTGTCCTTCTACCGATGCGCCGTGGAAAGTATCCTCTCCTACGGCATCCTGGTGTGGTTTGCTAGCTGCACTGTGGCTGAGAGGAGGGCGCTGCAGAGAGTTATAAAAACTGCACAGAGCATCACAAACGCTCAACTGCCCTCCTTGGATGATATATATAGGGCCCGATGCTTGCGCTGGGCCATAAACATCAAGCAGGACACATCCCACCCTGCCAACCACCTTTTCACTCTGCTACCCTCTGGGAGGCGATTCGGGTCTCTGAAGGCTCTGTAGACTAAAAAAGAGTTTCTACCCATGTGCGATAAAAGAACTTAATTCCAACAGAGAACACTGGGGAAGCAAAATGTAATTCCAAGAAATGCAACATTCTTTTAAAATTCTTTTAAAATATTTATTATTTTTACTAATAAGTGTACATATGTGTCAATGGTTGTCGTGTTTGTATTTTTTAACCGGAGGAGATGCAATGACAATAAACGTATTCTATTCTATTCTATTCTACTCTACTATTCAAAGGCTAAACTGAATAAGATTGTTCCAAATGTATCTCCTATTTGTGACAAATGTCACCTTCAAGAAGCAACTATAACACATTCCTTTGCCGCTTGCATAAAATTACATAACTTTTGGATAGGAATTTTTGAAATTTTCTCAAAAACATTAAAAACAAAACTGGACCCCGACACGGAACTGATTATTCTAGGAACGCCAGAAGCCTGCTATATCAATATTTCAAAGACGTTTCCTCAATTATGGCCTGATAACGGCAAAAAAACGAATACTTACATTCTGGAAACATATATCTGCCCCTACTCTTAAAATGTGGATTACAAACATGTCTGAGACGCTACATCTTGAAAATATGAGACTTGTCTTAGCAGAAAAACCAGAGCAATTTTCGAAGACGGACACCATTCATTGATTCATTACAAGGATAGTATGGTGCAACACAAATTTGGAATTAAATCTAATTACGGGTTGGGTGATGGGTGGGGAGAGATACGAAGCAGGTATATCATCACTTTTTGTTTTTCTTTCTGTTTTTGTCTTTTTATTTCTCTATGTTTTTCTTATTTCTTTTACTTACTCACTCTTCGGCCACACCAATTTGGTAGTCTAGGGGTTCTATTCTTGCACATTCACTTCCTCTCTCTCTTGCTTTTTCTCTCTTCTTCTTTCTCATCTTTAGCTAAAAACTAAAATTGAAGCTGTACAATAACTGTACTATGTCATATGCCGCAGTTTATACTTTTGTACACTGCTTCTATTAAAATAAAAATTTAAAAAAAAGGAAAAAAGAAGTCAGCAGCAGCCTCAAGGTTTACTGTTTCAAGAAAGTTGACAACCAAGTATAATTCATCCATTGCCATTTTGGTGTTTTGGTACATCGACTGTCAAAAAGATGGTAGAGGAGAATGTGACCAGTGAATCTTTGAACTCTTTCAGCTTATTATCTCACAGAATGCTACATTTCCCTGGAACTCATAAACGTGAAAATATTGTTTAATTTAATTATTTCATAATTTTCCATCCTACTTATTTTCATTTCGTAATGCTGTGAATCACTGGGCTCTAAAAGGAAATTAAATATGAAAGGGCTTTCCGAATGGAGAGTTGAGGTGGTATTTGATGCAGAGGAAACCACAGAGGTAAAAAAGCACATCGCAATTTGCAATGAAACGAAATAATTTTGGCATCTGTGTTTGATATCACTGAAATGTTCAATGGCCATGAAACACAGATACACAGGCACAAACACACACACACACACACACACACACAACAAATTCTCAGTTGTTTTATAGAGACAGTCCTTGCATAGAATTCAGGAGTGTTCAAGACAAATGACTGAGAAAACTGCAATTTACAGAGATAATGCATGTAAATGTTTGCCAAATGAATGAGAAGAATGAAGGAGGCCATAAACAATGGTGGACATTGCCCGGTCCATCATGGATACCGACTTTCCCCACTTTCAAATGATGTGCTGCCTCATAAAGGCAGCTAATATCATCAAAAACCCACACCACCAAGTCCACGCTCTCTTCTTGCTGCTGTCGTCAGGAAGAAGATATTGGAACGATATGATAACGCATTGGTGATAATTTTCCAATGTTCTATAGTTTCAGGATCAGTTCCTGTGGATTGGAGGGTAGCTAATATTATCCCACTCTTTAAGAAGGGCGGCAGAGAGAAAACAGGGAATTATAGACCAGTTAGCCTGACATCGGTGGTGGGGAAGATGCTGGAGTCAATAATAAAGGATGAAATAACGGCTAATCTTCTGGAATTTTTTGAGAATGTTACCAGGATAATGGACAAGAGAGAGCCAGTGGATGTGGTGTATCTGGACTTTCAGAAAATATTTGATAAGGTCCCACATAGGAGATTAGTGGGCAAAATTAGAGCACATGGTATTGGGGGTAGGGTGCTAACATGGATAGAAAATTGGTTGGCAGACAGGAAACAAAGGATAGGAATTAACAGGTCCCTTTCGGAATGGCAGGCAGTGACTAGTGGGGTACCGCAAGGCTCGGTGCTGAGACCGCAGCTATTTACAATATATATTAATGATTTGGATGAAGGGATTAAAAGTAACATTAGCAAATTTGCAGATGACACAAAGCTGGGTGGCAATGTGAACTGTGAGGAGGATGCTATGAGGATGCAGGGTGACTTGGACAGGTTGGGTGAGTGGATAGATGCATGGCAGATGCAGTTTAATGTGGACAAATGTGAGGTTATCCACTTTGGTGGCAAAAACAGAAAGGCAGATTATTATGTAAATGGTGTCAAGTTGGGAAAAGGAGAAGTACAACGGGATCTGGGAGTCCTGGTTCATCAGTCACTGAAAGTAGTCATGTAGGTACAGCAGGCAGTGAAGAAAGCGAATGGCATGTTGGCCTTCATAACTCGAGGAGTTGAGTATAGGAGCAAAGAGGTCCTCCTGCAATTGTACAGGGCTCTAGTGAGACCACACCTGGAGTATTGTGTGCAGTTTTGGTCTCCAAACTTGAGGAAGGACATTCTTGCTATTGAGGGAGTGCAGCGTAGGTTCACGAGGTTAATTCCCGGGATGGCGGGACTGTCATAAGTTGATAGATTGGAGCGGCTGGGCTTGTATACTCTGGAATTTAGAAGGATGAGAGGATATCTTATTGAAACATATAAGATTATTAAGGGTTTTGACACACTAGAGGCAGGAAATATGTTCCCAATGTTGGGGGAGTCCAGAACCAGGGTCCTTAGCTTAAGAATAAGTGGTAAGTGATTTAGAACGGAGATGAGGAAAAACTTTTTCGCACAGAAAGTTGTGAGTGTGTGGAATTCTCTGCCTCAGAGGGCAGTGGGGGCAGGTTCTCTGGATGCTTTCAAGAGAGAGTTAGATAGAGCTCTTAGGGATAGTGGAGTTAAGGGATATGGAGAGAAGGCAGGAACGGGGTACTAATTGTAGATGATCAGCCATGATCGCATTGAATGGTGGTGCTGGTTCGAAGGGCCGAATGGCCTATTCTACACCTATTGTCTATTGGAACCTGAGAACTGTTACCTCCAAGTGCAAGAACAGTCTCTTTCCATCAACCATCAGGTTCTTGAATCCTAACCACAACCTTACATTAGCACCGAACCACTCCAGACTATAGAAACATAGAAACATAGAAAATAGGTGCAGGAGTAGGCTATTCGGCCCTTCGAGCCTGCACCGCCATTCAATATGATCATGGCTGATCATCCAACTCAGTATCCTTTACCTGCTTTCTCTCCATACCCCCTGATCCCTTTAGCCACAAGGGCCACATCTAACTCCCTCTTAAATATAGCCAATGAACTGGCCTCAACTACCTTCTGTGGCAGAGAATTCCACAGATTCACCACTCTCTGTGTGAAAAATGTTTTCCTCATCTCGGTCCTAAAAGATTTCCCCCTTATCCTTAAACTGTGACCCCTTGTTCTGGACTTCCCCAACATCGGGAACAATCTTCCTGCATCTAGCCTGTCCAACCCCTTAAGAATTTTGTATGTTTCTATAAGATCCCCCCTCAATCTTCTAAATTCTAGCGAGTACAAACCGAATCTATCCAATCTTTCTTCATATGAAAGTCCTGACATCCCAGGAATCAGTCTGGTGAACCTTCTCTGTACTCCCTCTATGGCAAGAATGTCTTTCCTCAGATTAGGAGACCAAAACTGTACGCAATACTCCAGGTGTGGTCTCACCAAGACCCTGTACAACTGCAGTAGAACCTCCCTGCTCCTATACTCAAATCCTTTTACTATGAATGCTAACATACCATTCGCCTTCTTCACTGCCTGCTGCACCTGCATGCCTACATTTAATGACTGGTGGACCATGACACCCAGGTCTCGTTGCATCTCCCCTTTTCCTAATCGGCCACCATTCAGATAATAGTCTACTTTCCTGTTTTTGCCACCAAAGTGGATAACCTCACATTTATCCACATTATACTGCATCTGCCATGCATTTGCCCACTCACCCAGCCTATCCAAGTCACCTTGCAGCCTCCGAGCATTCTCCTCACAGCTAACACTGCCCCCCAGCTTCGTGTCATCCGCAAACTTGGAGATGTTGCATTCAATCCCCTCGTCCAAATCATTAATATATATCGTAAATAGCTGGGGTCCCAGCACTGAGCCTTGCGGTACCCCACTAGTCACTGCCTGCCATTGTGAAAAGGACCCGTTTACTCCTACTCTTTGCTTCCTGTCTGTCAGCCAGTTCTCTATCCACATCAATACTGAACCCCCAATACCGTGTGCTTTAAGTTTGTATACTAATCTCTTATGTGGGACCTTGTCGAAAGCCTTCTGAAAGTCCAGATATAACACATCCACTGGTTCTCCCTTATCCACTCCACTAGTTACATCCTCGAAAAATTCTATAAGATTCGTCAGACATGATTTACCTTTCATAAATCCATGCTGACTTTGCCCAATGATTTCACCACTTTCCAAATGTGCTGCTATTCCATCTTTAATAACTGATTCTAGCAGTTTCCCCACTACCGACGTTAGACTAACTGGTCTGTAATTCCCTGTTTTCTCTCTCCCTCCCTTTTTAAAAAATGGGGTTACATTAGCTACCCTCCAATCCTCAGGAACTACTCCAGAATTTAAAGAGTTTTGAAAAATTATCACTAATGCATCCACTATTTCTGGGGCTACTTCCTTAAATACTCTGGGATGCAGCATATCTGGCCCTGGGGATTTATCGGCCTTTAATCCATTCAATTTACCTAACACCACTTCCCGGCTAACCTGGATTTCACTCAGTTCCTCCATCTCATTTGACCCCCGGTCCCCTGCTATTTCCGGCAGATTATTTATGTCTTCCTTAGTGAAGACAGAACCAAAGTTGTTATTCAATTGGTCTGCCATGTCCTTGTTCCCCATGATTAATTCACCTGTTTCTGACTGCAAGGGACCTACATTTGTTTTAACTAATCTTTTTCTCTTCACATATCTATAAAAGCTTTTGCAGTCTGTTTTTATGTTCCCTGCCAGTTTTCTTTCATAATCTAGTTTCCCTTTCCTAATTAAGCCCTTTGTCCTCCTCTGCAGAACTGAATTTCTCCCAGTCCTCTGGTAGGCTGCTTTTTCTGGCTAATTTGTACGCTTCATCTTTTGTTTTGATACTATCCCTGATTTCCCTTGTTATCCATGGATGTACTACCTTCCCTGATTTATTTTTTTGCCAAACTGGGATGAATAATTGTTGTAGTTTATCCATGCAGTGTTTAAATGCCTTCCATTGCATATCTACCATCAACCCATTAAGAATCAATTGCCAGTCTATCTTGGCCAATTCACTTCTCATACCCTCAGAGTTACCTTTCTTTAAGTTCAGGACCCTTGTTTCTAAATTAACTGTGTCACTCTCCATCCTAATGAAGAACTCAACCATATTATGGTCACTCTTGCCCAAGGGGCCACGCACAACAAGACTGCTAACTAACCCTTCCTCATTACTCAATACCCAGTCTAGAATAGCCTGCTCTTTCGTTGGTTCCTCTACATGTTGGTTTAGAAAACTATCCCGCATACATTCCAAGAAATCCTCTTCCTCAGCACCCCTGCCAATTTGATTCACCCAATCTATATGTAGATTGAAGTCACCCATTATAACTGTTTTACCTTTGTTGCACGCATTTCTAATTTCCTGTTTGATGCCATCCCCAACTCCACTACTACTGTTAGGTGGCCTGTACACAACTCCCACTAGTGTTTTCTGCCCCTTAATGTTTCGCAGCTCTACCCATATCGATTCCACATCCTCCAAGCTAATGTCCTTCCTTTCTATTGCGCTCCTACAGGACTATGCACTCCTACAGTTGCTCTAGTTACGATGGTTTAAGCATTATCATAGTCTACTTTACCTAGCATAACTGATAAGCGATTGCATATTTATTGTGGTATTGTTGCATTTAATGTGCCTTTGAAGCTGCAGCAAGCAAGCATTTCATTTTCCGGTTCATCTGGTGCTTATGACAAAAATAAATACCTTTTAACACTTAACATTCAAATGCTCATCTATTGCATAATTATTGATTTATGCCACTTCCACATGTTGCTCACTATTTTGCCTGAATACCAAATTCCTCTTTTACTTTTTTTCATCAGGAAATTTGACACATACTGGAACTCAGAATAATAATATTTGTCTTATCTTTGTTTAGTTTTGTTGACTGAAAATATGAGCAATGCTGAGACCTATGATCGGGGTTCATACTCACTTTCTTGCTTTATCTTGTATTAATATCCTTACTTGGGATACAACTGGAATGTTTTGCATTGGTTCTAATGTCTTTCATGACCTTGGGACATGCCAAAGCATTTTACAGCAAATCTCCTTTTGATATGTGTTCACTGTTTTGAAGGTGAAGCAGGTGATTTACACACAACTTGTTCTCACAACTGATACTTAGATAAAGGCCTGATAATCAGTTGGTGAAGTCCAAGTATTAGGCCCATGTCACTGCAAACTTCCTTGCTTTTCTTAGTCATGTCTAGGATGATTTTTGTATGATTCATAAAATTCATAGAGCCTATATTTCTAACTTCACTGAAGAATTTTGCTACATAGAAAAGATTTAGGAATTGCGATATATAGTTGAATTATACTTTGAAGAAAAATATATTCACACCAGCCAAACTTAAGATGAAAGATCTTAATAGTCCTTCAAGCTTAGATTTAAAAGTATTACCTTTGGCACTATACCTCAAATAAATAATTCACACATTTCATTGGCAGGTTGCTGGTGTTGGACAGTTTCTCTGACAGGTAACTTTCCATAATTATATATTTATGAGGGAACACATCCCAACTGGCAGTAACCCAATGAATATTTAAATGTCAGTGGTTGATCCGAGGGATACTGAGCATAAACCACAAGACACCCAAAATATACCTCTTTTGTTACGGTGTTCAGGATTGGCTTCCTGGATACATCAACAGCCAGAATACAGGGTTTCAACAAGAATAAAATAACATTGAGAATTAATTTCCACTTGCATATTCTTCTTGACCCGCTTGAGTTCATCCACCAGATTGTTTGTTGCAGCCAGAATATTAATCGGCCAAGGAGACATTCCCAAACTGCGAGTTGTGGCGGGGATAGATCTATTATGATGTGTCAATGCCGGAGCCGGAGCCGGAGATGGCCACTTAATGCCTGCCCCTGATCACATCATGGCAGCTTCAATAAGAGGATTTATTTACGTGTCTCCTCCTATGGAGTTATAACGGTACAGAATTAGCATACAGCCATATACAGTATTATACACAACATGTTACAGAAGCTGAAACCACAGAGAAAAATAAAGGAACTGTTTGAGAAAAGAAAGAAAATCCCCGTTTTGGGAATCACTGAGTGGAATTAACACCTAGCAGCAGGAGAAGCTCCAAGCACAAGATGAAATATTAAGCAAAAATAAAGTGTTGGAGAAACAAAGACTGGAGTCTGATGAAGGGTGCAGTCTTAAAATGACATCTTCCCATTCCCTCCACAGATGCTGCCTGACCCTCTGAGTTCTACCAGCACTGTGGTTTTTTTCCTCAAGATTCCAGCATATGCAGTCTCTTGTGTCTCTGAAATATTAAGCAATTATAGAGCACAGAAATTGAAGGTAAGTGGACAACAGTAAGGCTATCTTGGCTTATACTAATAGCTATGACCATGAGGTCCCCTCTCATCCATCCAAATGCAAGTGAGTACAGGCCCAGTGCCATCAAACGCGCACCATATGTTAACCCAATCATTCCTAGAATCATTCTCGTAAACCTCCTCTGGACCCTCTCCAATGCCAACACACTTCTCCTCACAAATGGGAACAGCAATGTTCACAATATTCCAAATACAGTCTCCAGAGGAATGGCCAGGCATCGCACTTGCAGAGAAAATTGAATTAATCTACTTTGGTGAAGAGAAATGCAATCTAATCTTAAAGGTTAGTGATGAGGATTGAGGAATCAATTTGATTTTTTATGGGTAGAACTCAAGATGTGTTCAAGCAGCAATTCTGTATTTCTGACAAAATTTGGCTCAAAATTGAATCGCAAACTGCCCTGTTTTTAGGAGCTAATAGCACAAAATTAAATTAAACCCAGAAAACAGATTGTTCATTTCAGAGTGAAACTGCTGTAATCATGAAACTGAACCAATCACTTGCATCCGCAATCCATATTGTTACTCCTGACCTTTTCTCAGCATTGGGAGCATTGTGGCGTCAGCTGATGGTCAGACCACTTACGGTCGAACCATCGTCAGTGGTTACGAGGGCTGTCACGTGACGTCATGGGTTATGGGGAGTGTCCTGCTACATAAGCAGATCTCACCTTGAGATCAGGAGTGGATAGGTAGCTGAGCTTGAGTCAACACCCTCGCTCAGCAGCAGCAGCAATGACAGTATGTAGGAGGACCAGACTTGCATATACACCAACCATGTAATGTCTGAATAAAGCAATTGTTTATTCACCATGTTTGGTACTGCTACAGCATAACAAATTACATAATTATTTTCACAACTCGCATTTCTACCCTAAATTGAAAGCTTTACATTATAACCGTCGTGGTTGTCATCTCAGCGGAACTAAGCACAACACGTTAGTTTGTTATTTTTCCCCATTATTTAATGCAACATCCTGGTGGGATTTGGATATCCAAGAGGTAGTATTGGAACCAACTCCATACCGCTTACAAAATTTCAAGGACTAAGCTAGAATCAAAAGGGACGTTTTCTCCGAATCTTAGATATGGAAATCCATAAGATCATAAGACATAGGTGTAGAGTTAGGCCATTCAGCCCATCAAATTTGCTCTGCCATTTGACCATGGGTGATCTACAGTATTTTTCCCTCTCAACCCTATTCCCCTGCCTTCCCATAACCTTTGATACCTTCCTAATCAAGAACCTATCAATCTTCGCTTTAAATATATGCAGTGTCTTGCCCTCCACAGCCATTTGTGGCAATGAATTCCATATCTTACTCAGACCTTTTTTTGGAGAACAGCCTCAAAGTTCATTACAAAGTCAACACTGAGATATGTGTTAAACTGTGAGATTATCTCAAACCGAACTCTCATACTTGGACAACTCTCTAAATGGAGGTTAAGGTCACATCGAGTTTCAATTTTCTTGTCACAGGTTCTTTTAAAATGCCTGAAGCAATGTACTGAGAGTTGCTGTTAACTGCATCAGAAGAGGGATAGCCAGGCATTGCACTTGCAGAGAAAATTAGGTTAATCTACTTTGCCTTTGGTAAAGAGTAACTGCCATCTCAGGCAATGGGATTGACCAGTAAGCTGCATCCCTACAAGTTCAGGCAGTGTCTGCATTTAAAAGGTCCCAGTAGTAACCTGGGCCTTCACCTCAGTCATAAGAGTTTCCGTTGCCTCAATGTGCAACTGGTTGTGCATTGTGAAAGGACATTCCTCCTAGTGACTGCCACAATGACTTCTTATCCTTAAGTAGTAATTACAATTATACCAATCCAGATGCAAATTTTATTATCCTTTATCAGCATGGAAACAGGCCCTTCGGCCCACCAACTCCACGCAAACCATCGATCACCTGGGTCAAACTAGTGCCATGATGTTAATGGTGGTAGACTTGGCAATGGTAAATTTAATTAATTTGCACGATTTCAGTTTTGCTGGAAGTTGCTACTCACAGCATTTAACAGTCCACATGTTTGGAGCTGGTAAGTCAACCATCTGGTAGATGGTAAATTTGGGATCAAAACTGTTTTATTGATTTTGGAAGTTGCGATACTCATTAGAACTTTTAATTATACTTATCTATATTTACATTGTTGTATTAAACATGGTCTTTGCTCTCAGCAATTAACCTAACCCTGCTTTCACATTTAATTTTTGAGCAACAGCTAACCACTTACTTGAATTCTTAAATCAATTATGGAAAACTGCAGTGATATTTTCTTATGGACCATCTATGCTGAAGCTGTCATCTTATTTTTAGAGCTTAATTTTCAACTAACATTGCTGCAACATCTTGCAATGCAAATTTCTTTTTGCACCAGTCTATTGCAAACAACAGCCTTTTCCTTCATAGTAATCAAAGTGGTCAACATGGGAATTCCATTGTGCTAGATGGCTGTGCTGGATTTTGTGGCAAGCTCCACAAAAGGGATGTACATGCCCTTGATCTGAACTACACATCTCCTCGTTGAAGCCCAGCAGAATTTAGGCCAAGGCACGTCTCATTCGTGATGTCTGTGGAGACATATCTTTGACGGCCAAACATCATCAGCATTTTAAGTCTGATTGCCAAACTTGATCTACCAGAGCAATAGCTTTATGCTTTGAAGGTGATTGAAGTAAAACATCTTATTACAGCCTGATCCTTTCAAGACAGGACTGATGACATTCATTATCATATCTAGTAGCAGGCATAATCATAGCAAGCATAATCTGTTTATTTCTTTGCCAGTTTTTAGCATGTTTATTTTTATCCAATGTTACTTCCTGTTATACCAGGAGAGTTGCCATCTATTCCTGTACTTCTTCTAACTGTTCTTTCAGAGGGAG